>WEKX01017686.1:0-63121 GCA_013390025.1 Pitta sordida
AGAGCAATAAGGTCTCCCCTCAGCCTAATATTTCTACTCTGTTCCAGTTTCTGGATCTAATTATAAAAATCAAAAAAAGTGTATGAAACTAATCACTTGGGGCTGACCAGATAAGGAAGAAGTAAATATGAATACCTGGCATAAGAATATTATCAATGCAGACTCACATCTGAATTAAAGCCAGACTGTATTAAAATAATATATAAAAAAGAATGTAATAAAAACTACTCTTACTGAAGAGAAACTTTTTTTATATTTATTGCCCATCTTGGAGTGAGAATTTATTTGAGTAATTCCACAGTTTATTGGAACTCTGAGTTCACTTTCATCCATGCTCCACCTTAAACTTTTCCTACCTGAAACTTAACTTTGCAGGATAAAATACATCCCAGGACACAAAATTGCAACCAACCTTCCTTCTATGTCAGCAAGGCTTTGGTAGGTGGGTTGCTACCAAAATGGGATGGGGGCTGAGGGATGGCTGTGTTCCTGCTTGTAGCACTGGGATGAGCCTCAGTCAGGTCCAGGTCCTGGCCCATGGGTGCTTTTAAGCTGTGGGGCTCCAGCTCGGGCAGGATCTAAGAATGAGCGTTGGCCAAAGACAGTTTTCCTACAATAAGGGTTTGGTCCTGAAGCCTCCGTGGCCAGCAGCAGAATGAGGACCACCCTCAGCTGCAGTCTCTGAGCTCAGCATCCCTCCCACCTTCCCCCAGCAGGTTGAATGCTCTCAGGGACCTTAGAGCAACCTACTCTGAACCTGGGACTTACGCTTGTCTCTAACTGTCTAACTGGATTTTCCCTGATGCCATAGCTAAAATTTTTCCAAACACTCCATTGAATACCCAGAACACTTATCTAGTTATTTTGAGCCATCACTTACACCTTTGTGGAAGGCAGCACTGGAAATGTTATTCCTTGCAGAGCTAAACACTCCAGACAGGAGCAGGGACTGTGCACGTGTATCCTGTGTAGGGAAAACTCGTTCAGATTTCACATAATGCGAAGTGGCCATAATGTTTAGCAGCTGTTCACTGTAAATTTTAAAATCCACACAGAGAAAGCTTGCAGCCAAGTTCTACACGTGTTAGAAGTGCAATGCTGTACTATTTAAATACAGTAATCCCTCTAAGATCACGGGTGGTCGGTTCCAGAGAGATGACGTGATAAGTGAAATCCACAAAGCAGGGGTAAAGGTGGTATATATGATAAAGACAGTAAAGACGGTGAAAAAAACCCCGTGATGTACTGAAGCTGCAAACAGTGAACCATGAAGTAGTGAGGGATTACTGTACTGCTTAACAAACCCACATTCATCCTCCATGAAACAGCAATTCAAATAGCAAACAGAGCTGTTTTCCCTGCTGACAAGTCTGCTTGGATAGTCTCTCCATACCGATCTTATCTGTCATGGTGTGTGTCATGCTTGTGTCTTTCCCCTCTTTCCTTTTCTGCCTAGGGAAAGATGCCCTATAAAAAGCAGGTGGCTACACAAGACATGCTCAGCTTTTTGAAGTCACCTAAACGGCTCTTTCGCTATTTGAAACAACGACATCAGTAACAACAATTCCTGGAATGGCAAAAAGAAAAGTGAAGAAGGTTATTTGAACATCCAAAGTGAAATTTATCCCATTAGAGAATCAGGAAAAGCAAAAGATAGTACTGAACAACTTTAACTTTAGTGGAGTTTCTGAAGCTTGTATTTCAGAGATATAAATGCAATTTTAACTTGGTTATGTTGTAAACACTTGAAATTAGGAATAGAGGGTTTGCATAATGAGAGGTTTTGATAGAAATCTACAATTAATAAAATTTTCATTTTTAAGTGTATTAAATGGAACAATCATTCTTTCCCCACCATCTGACATTGTTTTAAAAGGCAGGGGTACTAAAAGAAATGTAAAATAAGAAAAGTGAAAAACTGTAATAGAGGTAGTTCACCTTATCCCCCATTCATTATTTTTAAAATCTCTGGAGAGGTTAAAATTCAGGCCAATTAAAACATATGAAAATGGAACAAAAATAATGACTCAGCTAGGTAGGTCAGCCTTTGAACCCAGCTTATGTCTTTTAGATAATAAAATTAATAAAGTAATACCAGCATTAATTTTACAAGCATTAACAGGAATTGGAATCGCAGAAAATCTTTTTAATATTGAGAATTTAAGAGCACATATTAAGGAAAGCTATTTCCTCCATCTGAGAATTTAAATGCTCTCACATTGGCTCTATTCCTGGTCCTTTCCCATTTCCTTCTCCCTTCATGGAGAAATGTGTTGGAGTTGGAATTTCAGTACCTGACATTTCTCTCCTAAAATTAAAAAAAAAGTTCTAATGAAAGTAGCAGGTCTAATGAAAAAAAAATAGTTTTACACTGTTTTCATCATATTATTCAGTATTTTCCTACTGATATTTCTCAAACCAGAGCTTGTGGCCCAAATGGCTATTGCCTCTATAAGGATTTGACCTTATGACCTTAATCTTGCTGAAGACAGTGTATAGATGGGACAGGCTTTTGAAGGTGATGTTGAAAGATTTCAGCTAAGAAAATCTAAATATTTCTTGATCTAATAATGCAAGGGGGCTCTTACATAATCTGCTATCAGAAACAAAATTTTCTTTTCTGAAGATTTTTGTTGTATGGTTATTCTTTGGTTACATTTACTTTACTACTTACTTACATTTACTCTACTAATTATTCACATGAAAAATGTCTTTCTCTCTCCAACTGTTTCTTGTTTTGCTTGAGATCTCTGAATGCTTTTCTGACCCTAACTTGTTAATATGAAAGCTCTCTTACAGTACAAAAGCAACTAAATGTCCACTGGGGGAATATTTTTTCAATTAAGAAGGTTATTCGGAAGCATTATTGGAGACGTATCCTTATGAAAAACATGAACTCTAAGCGAGGTATTTTTGAAAGAATCTCTCCTTTTGCAGTACAGTGAAAAGGGTATATGGAATTGTATTTGTACTATCTTCACCTCTCAGCTGTTGCCAAGACTTCCTCCAAAATTCTGTTGTTCAGTGTTTCCCTGTGTCTTTTAGTCTTTTGGCCTAAGTCACAAGCAACAGTTTTATAGACAATGGGGAATTTTTTGATCTACATGACAAATGGAATTCTGGGGGGGGTTTAGTGTTCAAGCTATCCTGGTTATTCAATAGTGCCAGTTTGGACAGAAAACTCCTTCCACTGCGTTTTTCCTTTTTGGAAACTCATACACTCACGAATGCCCTCTGCCTTGAGGCATCTATAGTAACACTTGTCAAGACATTCTCCATCAAGTCAGAGACTGAAAGGGATGCAGTACAATCATTAATCCTCCATGGGCTACACAGCAGCATAGTCCCACTTTAGAAGCCACAGGGGACCACTTGCCTGGCATATTGCTCAGCTGTTGCTGTTCAAGGGAACAGGCAGTAATCACGACTCCCGGGCATAACAGCATTCCAGTTTGGACCCCCAGAGAGTCTCTTGTACACAACTCATTTTTTTTCTCTGTGAGATCAAGGACATGATTTTTTGTTAATACCAGGTCCTGTAGTCAATTTTTATTCCAGACCGTAAAGCACATCGAGAACCTTGAGCACTGAGTTGTAAGTTCAGTATTTGAGCATAAAACTTTTAAAGACTTAGTTCTGTAGTGTAAGATAGCCTCAATTTACACACTTAAGTTTTCTCCAATCATATGGGTATAATGACAGTCTTTAGGATGGAATTCACAAGTAACAAACCAGGAGATGTCTGAACCAGCAATAGGAAATGATCAGAAATTCTGGACTCCTAAAATGCAGTTTCTTTCAGCTGCAGTTTAAGACTCTTGATGCCACAGGTTTGTGGTGCAGGGTGGAAGACAGGGCAAGGTTTGTGTTTTGCATTGCACATAGGAGAACTGATTCTGACATCTGTAATTAAGGTTGTTTGTTTCTTGAATAACAACATTATTTCTTTATTATGTAATAAAAAAGTCTGGATTTTTCTTGATTTTATTTTTGTTGAGTTTGGGGGGTTTTTTGCTGGTAGAAAACAGAAGATTGGTTTACCTTTTTTTCCCTTTCCCTTTCCTTTTCCCTTTCCTTTCCTCTTTTNTTTTTTAAGTGAATGAGGATGGTTTTGTACATGATCTAAATAAGGAATTTCCATTCCTGGATATTTGTGTTGTGTACTGATTCATATTGAGTTTAAGAGGCGATGGGCTATTTGGAGAACAGTTAGTCTCCTCTTTCAACTATTCCCATCATTCATGTTAGGTTTTATCTCTTTAAGAAGCTGCAAACGAAATTCTAAGGTAAAAAATGTGTTTCTCACAGCTGATACACTGGAGAATATCTTTTGAGCTGCAGACAACATCTGCAAGAACTCTGTCAAATGCTGAGAGTTTTCTCAAATTTCCAAAGTTTGCTATGTAAATCACAACATCTTGTGTGTGGCAATGCTAAAATCCCATATGACTGAAGGGAACAGAATTATTAGCAGTGGGAAACTCCTTGAACTTCTGCTTGTAGCTAAGAAGCCTTGAAAGAGCCTGCAGGGGAAAAAATCCACATTTTCGTATGTTAAAAATGGACCACATTAAGCTTCATTTACTTGATCACAGGTTGCTCAACTCCTCCTGCAATGAAAACATACAACTTTAATTACATCTTCTCACAACAGAACACCATGTACTTTACCACAAACACCTGTTTCATGTGACATTTTTCAAAGTTATTCCTTCTTATAATTCCATTAAAATAATTTCATGATAATGTCTATCATCTGCCATGAATATGGACTTTTTTTCCCAAACATCTACTTTAAACATATTTGTTTCGAATTCACACAGTATACATTCTATTCTTGGGCAATTACTTTTCTGCATTGTCATTTTAGCAATACTATCTTATATTAATTTATTTTTTAATTAATTTATAGACCTTCAGAAGTTCACAAAAGGTACTATGAAATTCAAAGGAATTAAAATATACAGCCATGTATTCTCAGTGTTATATTTCTCAAACAGAGTTTTTATGACTTAAATAGGACAATGTTAACTTAGAATGTTGCAATTTCATTCTCTAATAGGTAATATACATCTTAATTTCTAAAAAGCAGAATTCTCTCAAGGTAGGTATTACTCACCTGGTTTATTAGATTTTGTTATCTTTTAAAAAACAACAGGAATTGCTGGAAGAATAACAAGTACAAGCATAGTTTGCTAACAGACTGATTTCTTAAGTATTGAAGCTATACTGCAATATTTTATTTTTTCCATTAGAAGTTGCCTATTACACCATTATCAGACTGTAAATTATTTACATCAGTTGGACATTCTGCCTTGAATAATTTATTTACTTTACAAAATTGTAAATTGCAATATTCTGTCAAATTTCTTGCAATCTAGTGGAAATAATCCAATTTATTGAGCGTTGATGTTATTGGTTACATGAGATTCCCCAATGACTCGTAGCACTAAAGGAACTTTACTGTAGTACAAGAAAGGAAAAGACTGGAGTGAGTGAAAAGTCAGGAAGTTAACAGGTTTTTAATTGAGACAATGAAGTAATTAGCATTCCAAAACCAGAAAACTTTGCATATTTGCCATTTGATTTGTTATAAAGTGTCAGAGATTTTGATTATGGTCTAAAACAACTGTATTTTACTTGAATGTTTTATTTACATAGCAGTAACTGACCACAGTGGTTAATTCTCTTACGAAAATTCATGTAGAATTTGCATGAGCTAATAAAAAAATATATTCCAAAATGAGAATGTGTGATTGCTTTTTCAAGTAAAGTCAAAGGTCCGTTGAAAAAAATACCTGTAATCCTTCTTTCCTGTTTCAGTCTTGGTGAAATCATGGCATATACAAAATTTGGATGCTTTCCAATAAAACGTGGAAAATACTACTTTATTAAGGTTAGTTATATCAAACTTAATGAAACAAAATTTTCTGGGTAAGGGAAATAAAACTTAGCCAATGAAACAAAAATTATATACACTCCTCGGAAAACTAAACTACCACTGTCTCCCACAGCAATCCAAACTTGGATTCCTGCTGACCCATGGGGACTGTTTGGTATCAGCCAGAGACAGTGTTCTGGCATAACAACGCATTCCACACTGAAGAAAAAAGTGAAAACCTTGTTCTCCCAAGAGATAAATACCCTGTGTGACGCACAATTTAATGGTTATGAGGTCAACAGCGGGCTTTTGGAATAAGTAGACAATTTGCAGGCAAGTTTTTTTCTTATATGCTTTTGAGAATGTCATCAGCTATGCTCCTCACAATCTTATGTTTGGTTCAATACCTGATTCTTCTGTTTGAGAAATGTCTGATATGCTTTAATTCTCCATTTGAACTGGGTCAGTGCAGAGTAACCATGTCAAAAAGCCAATGGATTACAGCAGTGCAATGAGCAGGAATGACCATCGGTGTTACCGATTCCTACCCTGATATTCATAGATTAGACACTAAAGAAATTATTTTTTTCTATAAATGCTGGGCTAGTGCTCTTTAACTGGTTATCCATAAATGCTGCTTTATTGTATTTATTAAGTAATTCAGTTTTAAATGGAAGACAATAGATTTATACTAGATGGAGTCAGATATTCCTTACTAATTGTAAAGTGGATTATACTATCTTTGAAAATATGTCTGCATTCTGCCTTTCTAGAATAAAAAAATTGAAAATTAAACCGCTGCACATTACAGTAAGATATTCCTATTATTCAGATGGCTACTAGTGCGACTAAAACCCAATTTCCATTTAGTATCAAGTACTATATTGACATTTTTTTCCCTTCCAGGGAAAAATTAGTTCAAATACTAAGTGACTTAGTGGTTTTCTTTCTCCTTGCAGAACTGAAACTGAGGAAACCTTCAATTGTTCCAACCAGCTAATCTATTCAAGCTGCAATCAAAGCTGAAGCGGATACTAATTAGTGAAAATAGTATTTACGTCTGCTTCCCAGTTTTCCAGCCACTAGAGGGCAAGGTTTTTCTGTGTCTTTTTCCATGTGAAAAAGTATTTGACTCCAAACACAGGGCTTTGTTGTTTCCTTTGAAGCATAAATGGCCTTGAACATGCCGTTCTACAAGATGTGTTTGAACTTGAAGCCTTTCACCACTGTTGAGTAACATTAAAGAAACTAATAAAGTCTTGATGTGTCTACATAATGTAAGGATTTTCTTAAGCTGGTGGTCATAGTAAACGGGAGACAAGATAAACTCTTATGTGGTATCAACTTGTGTTAACTCAATTTCTCACTGCCTTTAAGTATACCACCTGCACCTTAGTGTCAGCTATGTTATTGAACTCCTAAATGTACCAAGGTAAGTTGGAATAAGGATGTCAGGTCCTTCAAAACTCTGAAATTTGAAAGGCAATGTTTATTTTCAGATGAAAAGAAAATTTTATAAAAGCGGGTATCTAATCTTCCCTTTGCTTTTCTTTTGCTTGTGTGGGGGTTTTTTTTGGTTTTTGTTTGTTTGTTTGTTTGTTTTTTTCCCCTCTGGAACGCACATTTCCTCTTCTTCCAAAGATACATAACCTCTCAATTTGTCTACCAGAAATTTAATCCCTTTTTTCTTTTGTATTCTACCACCATGACTTTTAACAGATTCTAATTTGTTGCGTGTTTTTTTGAGGGGAAGAAAAAATGTATCTACTTATACCTCCAGAGATGATAATTGATCTTCTTCTTTGTTGCTTTTAGACAGACTGGATATTACAATACTCAGTTCTGAATGACCATTTTTAAAATCAGTAATATCGTGAGCTTGTGTCTGTATAGCCTGTTTGGAACCCAGCTGTCATTGCTCTATTCTTGATTATCTTTTATCAGGTCCCTGTACAAACAAAAAAGGTAGCTATACAGAAAAAAGCAGTGTTGAGCTGGTTAAAGCTCTTGGGCTATTATCACCTCTCAGAGCTACTCCACCTTTTTTGATAGTGCTATTTGTCTCCAATTATTTCTCTATGTTACTTAGACCTTTATCTTCATACATTTCTCCTCTGTTTTCTTTTCTGCTAGAGGATCTTTTTCATTTTCCTTTTGAAAAACAAATATTTCCTTCATGTCTTTTCCTATGATTTGTTTGTCTGTACACTAGATTCGCTTGTTTTAAAATCTATCTTCATGACACTGTTACGGATGGCACACTGCATAAAACAACACATCATTTGACTGATACATTTGTAAGGACAAATCTAAATTTTGTAACACTTAAAATGTTTTCTCAAGTTCATCTTGAAAGACATATTTTGACAGTGTTGTCTGTGCACTCTCGTAGTTTCTCATATCTACCTACAGTTACTCCTTGAGCCATCTGGTCCAGTAGAAGGTGGCCCATGGCAAGGGGATTGAAACTAGATTGAAACTAGATGGTTCACAGGTCACAGGTCATTCCGAGTNAATTTAAGTAAGAAAGAATGCAGAAGTAGGCTGGGTTGCAGTGTAGATAAAGCTGTATCTGTAAGGGTAAAGACCGCAAGAATGTCTTAGTTACCAGATACTATCTCTTTATCTAAATATATTATCTATCTTGACATATCCTATTTAACAGATTAGAAAGAAACAGGAACTGAAATCCTTCTACAGCATTGATATTCTACCCTGGAGAGGTGTTCAATCCATGTGTGCAGTATTATATCTGCAGTCAGAAAAACTGACTCTCAGTAGCCCTGTCCAGGCAGCAGAGCTGTTCAGTGCCAGTGAGGAAACCACTCTAAGTGGAAAGATAGATAGAACATTTACAGCTACCTCTTAGTTGATGATATATTGCCTGCTACTACTTTGAGTAGTTGCTACTGTCTAAAGTGCAGCTTTCCAATTGAAGAGAAATCTTAACTACTGTTTTCAAATAAATGTTATATAATAATATATATGAAAACGTGAACAACAGGGAACCAAAGTACAGGAAAGGTCTATTATTCTCTTAGTTTGTATTTGATTATAACATTATGAGCTATAAAAAGGTTTAGCAGAGAAGTACTACTTTCCATTGAAGGAATTATTAATATCAGTCCAAGAATGAAGTATTCTATAACATTTAATGCAATAAAACAGTATAATATGGTCTTTAAAATACCATAGATAAATACATACACTACCAATATAACAAACATAAGGTTTGATTGCTACTTGATTAAATGGACAAAGAAGAAAGAGGAATGCATTTTTCACTTCTGGTCAACTCCTTAAATATCAGTCATATTCAAGCAATCTGAGAAGAATGTGCCCTGACTTTCTTTAGTTGATCTAACTCATGCATAGGCATTCAAGTCACAGGAAAGAGATTGCTGCTGATAAAGGTTTACTTGCAGAAAGAAAACAAACTGGTTTTGTAAAATGATTTCCAACAAGGATCTAACATGCTTGTGCTGAATAAACAAAACATTCATATTGCACTGAATATTAAGACTTACACAGAACAAATAAATTAAATGCTGCACTGAAGGATGAGGCTGCTGAAATCATTAGTCTCTTTCAAGGAAGGCAGGAGACAGACTTCATCTAAACTTAATCCAGTGGCAGCACCTGCCCTGCACTGGATGATGAGCAGAGCAGTCATTCCCATTCCGCTGTAGACTCCCGTACAGACATCTCATGAAATAACTCAAGGGCTTGAAGCAGGAGATTGAGCAATAATAATCCATAGTGCAGGTATCCATTGTGCTAGCTGAGCTGCCAGAAAACCCTCCTTTGGCTTAGTTAGCTAAAAAAGTGGTGTAAGTCTGGTCCTCAATATTTTGATTTACATTTTGAGACACCTAAGGACAAAATTATGACTGTTTTCTTTTTAAATAAAAAGAAAGTAAAACCACTATTTGTTTAAACTAATTAATATCTTTTAGTTCTTCCATTTATTATTTTTATTAGTTTTTTTCCAAAAAAGAATCTATGGAGTCTTTTTAAAGATGTTTGTTCTTCTCCCAGTGAAAAAAAAAAAATTAAAAGTAAAGGTTCAAAATGCAGCGTCATGAAAAAAAGGCCTCACTTGAACCTTTAATTTCTTTCCAAGGATTTGGTGTTTGACTTCTTAATATATGGGGGTAATATCATTCATTCCATTTCTCCCTGTTCTTGAAACTGCTTTCAGGGTTTTCTCAGTATGTGAGTTTTTCACATTTGTGCACAAGTTCCTACTGATGTGAAATGCAAAACACCATTTCTCCTCTAAGAAGGTCTAGTTTCGAACAGCTTTTTTTCAGTTTCAACAAGAGATGATTCAAGGTACAGCAAAATGCAATAACTATTCAAATAGACCCTGATCATGGCTCTGGCAAGGCCCTGCAAGGATTGAGCAAGATTCTCACAGGACAGTGCAAAATTCTGCTCTTTAGTCAGGCCAGCTGTGTGAACCCAAATTTTCATGAGTGAGTGGAAAAACACAGCCAATGTTCCAAACAGGTTAGAATGAAAGCACGAAGGAACTCCAGGTACATCCGGCAAAGTTGTAACTTGTTACAATCCTTTTTAAAGAATGCACAAGCTTACAGTACATTTCAAATCCAATAGTTTAAATGTATACTGTTCTAAACAGTGTTCAAAAAATTTCTTCAATAAATTACACAAAGCGAATGGCAACAAAATTCCATCTGGGAAAACTTTGGTGTTATTTCATGCAATACCACGGACATATTTTGCAAGCTTTCTATTCTCTCGTTTCTATCTCATTTACAATTTCAAGGTTTTAAAGCCCGTCCAGTAAATGCTGATCTGCCTGTCCAAGATGCATGGCAGCTGTATCAATGGTATAGCTGCATGATTACTCTTAAGTCTCAGTGGTAGCTGCTCTCCTAATGAGCCAGGATAAAATCATTAAAAAGTAATTGTGTGCAGGTTTTACAGATAAGTCTCCGCTCTGGGACGAGGCAATCTTGACAGACTGTAATATTTCTAAGATGAGATTCTCCTCCCTCCTTGTTTAATGAGCTATAGATTTTTAATCTGGGAGTTTTGGTGATAGGCAGAATGAATGTGCAAGAGGTTGATCTGGAGACATTCATGGCCATATTCTTATAGACAGTGAAAAGATGGGAACCAAACCCAGCTCTCTATATCCCCAGAAGTTCTGTGTTACTGTCTGTGTTACTGTTTCCTCTGGTAATTTCAATTGCAGTACAAAAGTCCAAATGTATGTTTTCTTTACAATGATAGCCTGTATTTACTACTATCTTTTGTGTCATTGAAAACATACAAAACCAGGACTTGAGTTACACGGCAAAACTGGAAGAAAATCTACCTCTGATTTGTAAAATCATTCAGAAAATTATTTCAGCAGAGTATTTTCCACCCACTACAGGTGGAATGCAGCTATATAAAAATATACAGAAAGCAGGTAATGTATCAAAAAGAATAAGTGAAAGATAATAATTCCTTATAAAAATTCAAATATTCTTAAATTTTCCACATTAAACATGATCTATCTAACAATCGTTTTGTGATGGCGTATATGAAAGTAGGAAAAAAGTCATCTAAACCAAGTAAGACATCTCCCGAAACATATTGAGGAAAACCACGAAATCTAGATGGAGATAATTACACCATTTAGAAGTACCTGTTCTGCTTTTCACCTCACAGGCATACATTACCTCATAAGAGTGGTCTGCTGTACTTCACTTCCACCATGTTACTACTGAAATTTCAAGCTTTTAGCGTTCACTGCACTGCATCTCTTCCATTCCCCTTCCGGCTCGGAGTGGCCTGCTAGACTGTGAGGGATCTAGGTTGGTGTTACGCTCTGGGATGTGCTCTCGGTCTCTGTACGGGTGTTAGGTGGTGAGTTGGACTNCGAAATTTCAAGCTTTTAGCGTTCACTACACTGCATCTCTTCCATTCCACTCTACCTTGGCTTTGCCTGCTTAAGATCATGACCCTGTCCTGAGCAGACATCCACCAAAAATCTGGTGAGCTGTAAAAGAGCAAAGTTTAAAAATCTTTAAATTATCACTTAGCTGTACAACATCATTTTCCCAATTGTCCAGATCAGGTTTCACTATCTCTTGGTGAGAACGTTAACAAGAGTGAATAGGAAATGGCATTGAAAAGATCTGAGTGAAGGTATTTTCATGCAAGTTGAGTCAACTTGCAATGATTTATTCTCCAGATATTGATGGACCCCTGCAAAATGCAGACACAGAATATACTTATCCTGATTAACTCCCTTATGGAAAGTATATTTTTTGCAATGCTTTTATGCAAGTTTAGAAGACCAGAATTTAATTTCAGCATGCAATCAGGTGGACTCCTTTTTCTAACATACCAAAGGAAGAGTTTTTGCTTAATAGGGAAGATAGGAAAATTTTACTGTGTTTAATGTCTTGAGCTACCACTTTTCAACTACAATTTTGGTCTGGAGGAAGAAAGATACAATCAGCAGTACACCAAATCCTAGTAAAGATTAAGGGGTTTGAGTTTACAATATTTCCATTTGGATTCTTCAGAGGCAGACCAAGGGAATCTATATATTTTCAGGGAATCCTCTGAAAACAGGAGGGTGAAAAAGTACATAGGTATAGAAATGTGCATACTATTAATTGACACTATTTCATATTGTAGATATCCACATACACCACATACGCCTTCTTAACTAACCAAGTGAAAGAGCTCAAGTTACCCTGAACCCTTTCCACGATGAGAGATTTTCAGTTACTGTTTTTATGAGATGGGATAAATCCTTTCTCTCACATCAAAAGGCGCATTTAAGTTCCTCAATCATTTTAAAACAAGTCCTGCTTGTTTTCTCATACAGACTGTGTTTCACCTTCTCTCATCCCTTTTTTCCAGACATTTATGATGATAATGACATCTCTGCTGTTCAATGCATTTCTCCTCCCGTGTTTACACCCCTCCTCACCAGCAGTTCATGTCACACTACGAAGCACCGCACCACAAAAGGTAAATGCTTTGGTCAGACACTGATGCTGCTAATTCACAGGGTTTGTTCTATTTAATCCTCATCTTAGTACTGGAATATCAAATCAAAAGGGAGAGATTATCCTATTTTTCCCCCTCTCCTTTAGAAAATAAGATAATTTGATAGATCAAACAATAGATGCTGTAATAAAATTGTAACTTGTGCCAAGACACCTACTGGAGAAACGAACAAAGTCTGAAAGAACCAGTTATTTTTAGCACTATCTAAAGCTTTCTAAGTCTAAACCTGGAGGAGACTCTTGCATTCCAGGGGGTACCCACCTATTGAAACATATCAGGGTATGGATTTGGTTACTATTCTATCAAATACAACAAAATAGTTGAAAACCTTTCTCATGTTGCCTGATCTGCACATTTCTCTTACTACAGTGCAAGTCTACAAAAAAGGCATTTTATTAAAGCAGCGTTTTTCTAAGTGATGCTGCTAAAATGTCTAAAATAATTTCTTTAATTTTGTTAGTCATACATGATTTTTCTCAATTTTAAGACCAGTAAAGAGGAACCGGCTAAAAGCCTGGGCTGCAAGGAGAGTCACACAGACTCACAGAATACTCTGAGTTGGAAGGGGCCCACAAGGATCATAGAGTCCAACTCTTAGACAGCACCACTGCCTCCCTGGGGGGAATCAAACCCCCAGTCTCCTGCATGAGAGAGAGGGACACTCACCACTGCACTAAAGTGGACAGAATCAAGTTTTACACCTGTTTTCAATATAAATATTTTCACGTGCTCTTCAACAATTCTCTCAGCTATGACACATTTTCTTTGCTGTATAAAATATGGCTTACATTATTTTACATCTTTGCGCTGTAAGAATTGAAGCCTTGTCTCATAGGCTCATCACATTCTGAGCTTTGTTCAAGACTGACACCTGCCCCAGATATTACTCAGTAGACACAGGGTAGTTTAGGGAGTAACCTACGTCGTGGATTCAGGAAATAACACACACACACAGAAAATCAGCCCCATATTGTGAAACTTTACATCAAACTGAAAGAACAGGTGTAGCAAAAGCATTTATGTTTTGTCTGGATCATTCTACTACTACCCATCTTAGAAAATTCAGCTAAGGTTGATATATTTTAATATTCCTCTATATTCTGTCCTTATTTCTTGAGCTACATTATTTTTAAGACTACTCATGTATCACTGATGTTACAGAAAAATATGATTAGAATCCATAAAGACTGCTGCAATATTATTTTTTCCCCTGATTTTATCCCTGGAGAATTTAGCCTTTGTACAGATAATTGGTGACATTTTTAACAGTCTCTAATCTTCTCTATTGTTAGACATTATAAATTGCACTCCAAAAGTTATTGATTACTGAGTTTCTTTAAGCAACTAAGAATGCCTTAGAGCAACTAACTATAGCTCCTCAGCCTTCTTTAGTGTTATATCTAGACTATCCACCCCATAAATGACATCACCCATCCTGTAAATAGTCCTTTAAAATATTGAGAGTTTCTACAGAACATGTAATTGCACTTTAAAAAGCCTGTTTACCTTAAGGGTAAAATAGGAGGCTGTGAAAGTTATATGAAGTTTGTGAAGTTAGATTCTAACTTTCCATCAGATATGGAAATAAGCACAAGACATTTAAATCCAAGAAACGTTCCTATAATTTGAGGAAGTAGTACAGTTGTGAGTGTTCCCCACCTCTCATGAGGGAGACTGGGGGTTTGATTCCCCCCAGGGAGGCAGTTGTGCTGTTTAAGGGTTGGACTTGATGATCCTTATGGGTCCCTTCCAACTCAGAATATTCTGTGATTCTGTGATTCTATGAAGATTTTGGGTGCATAAAGGAAACAATTTTAAAAAGAAGCAGATAAAAACCAGAACAGAGCATTGCTTGGTAAGACCTTTATCTCTTTGCAAAAAAAAAAAAAAAAAAAAGAGAAACATTTTCCAGAAAACAGTTAATTAAATTTCTGTAGTGTGTTTTCCAAGGTGAGCTTGTGGTTATGACACACACTGCAATATAGAGTTCCACTGGCTTCCTACTTCTGCCCTAAGGAAAGCAGATATTTTATTTTCTTTAAAAAAATAATGTTTCCTACATCAACATTCTTAAAAAAGAAAACGAATGAAGTCACATGGCCCAAACAATATATAAAATATCTATATCTGCACATGTGCCACTGAGCTAAAAAGTCTCTCAAAAGTTCAGACTCAAGACATAGTCTTATGAAGTTAGCATAATGGTGAGTGTCCCCACCTCTCATGCGGGAGACCGTGGGTTCAACTCCCACCAGGGAGGCAGTGGTGCTGTTTAAGAGTTGGACTTGATGATCCTTGGGGGTCCCTTCAAAATCAGAATATACTGTGATTCTGTGACATATTTTGCTTCCCAATGGTTACGTTGCATTTTTAGTCAACTGCAAACTTACTCTTCTTAAACTTTGGGCAACTGAACTTCAATGAAAAATCAATGTTTACCATGAGTAAGATGAAGCTGGACACGCATGCGCAGATTAAACATCTCAGAGAAATGGTTCCAGTCATTGAAACATAGATTAAGAACTGGATTAGTTTTTATTCAGACAGTACATGAAGTAAGACATACATGCCTGGAAACTCTGCCATGAATAGAAAGAATAAATTTTATTTACACAGAACTTCTAAAAACTTTTATCCTCTTTTCAGGTTTATGGCATTAGTTTATTGCCTTTTTTTCTTCTACAACTTTGAATTGTGCCACTGTATAGAATAATGTATCTCTCCGAAAGCAGAGTCACAGAATCATAGAATATTCTGAGTTGGAAAGGACCAACAAGGGTCATCGAGTCCAACTCTTAAACAGCCCCACTGCCTCCCCGGTGGGAATCAACCCCCCAGTCTCTCACATGAGAGATGGGGACACCCACCACTGCAGTGAAGTGGAGTCATAACACAAAACCTTCACAGAATCTCAGTTCTCTCTGGATGGACATTTTCCACTTTAAAATCTGCATCGATTTTAAAGGAGCAGATTCCTACTCTCTGCTTCTTACAGAGTTATATAGATTGTCACAGAATTTAAGTTCTACAGTAATCACTCAAATACTGTGGGGGGTCGGTTCCAGAAAGATGCCACTATAAGCGAAATCCACAAAGTAGCAGTAAATACAGTAAGTATAGTGAACCCGGTAAAGATGCAGAAACACCCCCTGCAATGTATTGAAGCTGTGAACGGTGAACTGCGAAGTTGTGAGTATTTGGACTGTATTTGGACTTTCAGTGTTCAAATAAATTTTTTCCAGAAAGACATTAGACCAATAGAAAATGGGAGAAAAATAGAATTAACATTAATTAAGTGGAAAAAGAACAACAAAACAGTTAACATTTATTACACAAAATGACCTCCAAAACCCTTTTTTATTTGTGTCATACAGAGCAATTATTGGCAAAAGCAGTGGAAAAAACCTTGTAAAATGGTCTGTCTTAGTGTAAAATATGTTGCATAATGAAAGTTTTCTTTCTTGTTTCTGCAAGCAAGGATTTTTTTGGTTATAAAAATAATGATGCTCTTTGCTTTTGCAGTATAGCTGAATCTTGAGTAGCAGAGATATAATTATTGTTTAAGGGTTTCAGCTGGTGCTAAGCAGTTCTTTTTTATTCCTCATTTAAAAACCGTTTAATATAAATCTCTTTGTTCCACAGCCTGTCTTCTGTATTTTTTAAAAAAAAATTATGTTGAAAGTGACTATATTAAAATTATACTTGTATATCACAGAATCACAGAATATTCTGAGTTGGAAGGGACCCACAAGGATCATCGAGTCCAACTCCTAAGCAAATGTTCCTACAACACGAACCCACAACCCCAGAGCCATGGACACCATGTTCTGTCTATCTGCCAATCTCAGGGTCATGCCATGGTCTTATTCCCTGTCCCAGCGTCCCATTATCTAGACCATGACACTGAATTCCTCATCCAGTCTTTTCTTAAACACCTCCAGGAATGGTAGCTCCACTTCCTCCCTGGGCAGACCATTCCACTGAGGAATCACTGTCTCCGAGTGAGTAGTGAATTATATCATCTCTGATACCACATAAGCTTTTGAAAACATTGAGCACCTTGAAAGGTGTTCGTCATAATGATGAGCATGGCTGCATCTTGTACAGTAGCATAGTATGACATGCCAAAAGCAGTGACTCAAGAAGTGAATCTGGGAAAAAAGTCCACGACAATTCTGAATTCATCCCTGATCTAACGGGTCAGTTAATAATAGGTCAAGTCCTAATGGTTTGAGCATACACTCCCCAAGCACTCTGCCAGAACGTGTGATGGTATCTACAATAAATCTATCCCAAAGGCAGCAGTAGAAAGATCAGATAATTTTCACTGTGGCTACTTTTAATGTCTGTAATATAACATTTAATGATTTTAGCAGAATAAATATTGAACCCAATTGATTCACTGGTGTTTCAGTTGGGATAATTCATAAATTTTTTTTGTAAAGGTAAAAAAAAGTAGTTTATTTCAAGATTTGGTTTTACCAACCTCTGTTTTAATAACTTCATTAAAAATATATTTTTCTGCTTAAATTGTGTGTTAAGTCTTTGCTGTTTCATTACCTTCACAAACTGATATTTTTTTGCAGCTGCATGCTGCCAGACAATTTTTTTGCCAGGCAAAGTATTCTAGCTTTTCATGACAGGCAAGACAGCCAAACTGGTGCAAATGCAAAAAGGTTAAAGCAAAAGGCAATTTCTCATAACACCTGCCTTAACTGAATAAGTAATACAAAATATACTCAAGCTGAGAGAGTAGCTGGGAGCTGTGAAACCAAAGAATAAAACCACACACAACTTCCCACCTTTTCATTCTCCTTCACTTCTACTGTAGCAATGCTGAAAGAGTTGATGATTAGAATTGATACAAAGGGCTTGTTTTCACCAATGAATTGCTGTTGGAACTAATACGCCATGTTAGCTACAGTCAACCATTTCAAACAATTATGTTACATTGCAAAACTCAAAGCTCCTTATAGCAAGGCAAGGATTAAACTAGACAAGAAGTTAGGACTTCCTGAAGAGGATTGAGAAATAGAAGAAAAAAAGCGTAGTAAAACCACAGGAGAGAAGTCACAGCTTGAGAAACTATTCAGCAAAGTGGAGGAAATAAGTAATAAAAATTAAAAAGGCCAAATTCTTCTATTTCATAGACTTGTTACTGCAGCAAAGCCTTAGTATAGGTTTATTTTTGTGCTTCTGTAATCTGAGTGGGTTTCTTTAAGTCTATACACCTGTAGCATAAATTGTGTCACCTGGAATTCAGGCCAGTGGTTGCAGTGCACAGGATGTGGCACTTCCAGTGCAGACAGACAGCATCACTCTCCAAACCCAGAACCACTTTTCCAAAGTTTAGATGATATGCTGTCTTATTTCAGATGAGTGACTTGAACTGAGCAAAAAGATAAGGAAGAACCATGATCTAAAGAACTGAAATACAATTATCTTCTCACCAATAGTATTGTTTTTCCACATTCACACATCTGCAATTGTATCAAAATAAATCTGGAAAATTAAAAAAAAACCCCAACAAACGTAAGGGAAATGATCACAACCCCAGGCCTGACAAGAGTTCAAAAAGCATTTAACCAATGCCCTTGGGCACATGGTGGGAGTCTTGGAGTGTCTTGTACCAGGGCCATGAGTTGAACTCAATGATCCTGATGGGTCCCTTCCAACAGCATATTCTGTGATTCTACGACAAATTGGTTTTTTTGTTTGACTCCAAATGGAAATGAATGTATTTCTCAAGGGAGCAGAAAAGATATGGTTTCCAACATCATTCTTATTGAACCAAACCCTGATGTTGTCACTGAAGTGATACTATAGCAAGAGGATGAAGGAATATTGCCTGTAATTTGTCCAGGTGCTAGAATAGTGTTTCTGAAAGTTGCTGACTGCAGAGTGCAGGGCAATAAAGTATGTGGTGAAATATTGAATGCATTGTTACATTTGCAGAACCTTTTTTAGATACTCTACAGTGACAATGCACTGTTTGCCAACAATATAGAAATAGAAATGT
This sequence comes from Pitta sordida, assembly GCA_013390025.1. Classification (NCBI taxonomy): domain Eukaryota; kingdom Metazoa; phylum Chordata; class Aves; order Passeriformes; family Pittidae; genus Pitta; species Pitta sordida. The sequence goes on from WEKX01017686.1 coordinate 18,942, forward strand.
TGAACTTTATTACAGAGACATGGAAAATTTCTGGTGCTTAAGATGTAAGAAACTTGCCATTTCTCAAGAGTGTGCTGTGTCTTTTCTTAAATAGAGCTAAGAAAGATCAAATACAATGAGGAACTGCCTACAGCAAGGCTTTATTTTTTCAATCCTCTTAATTCTTATGATTGTTTCAAGACTAGTTGATCCCAACTAGTATATTATTTTCAATTCATTGGAATTGTTATTTTGTAACACCTATGTATTTGCACTGAGTATATGCTTATGAGCAACCAATGTGTGTTAAATAATCAGATTATAAATTTATCAATTTGAAGACTTTTATCTAAACTTCCACTGTGAAGTTGAAAAGAATCAAACAAGTGTCTTATTATGGCTCTCTCTAACAACAGAATGTAAATGCCACAGAAAATTTTATGAAGCTTGTCCTGTACTAACCAACTAGTAATACTACTCTTACATAGTTAATTATGGCCTTTTTTATCCTATTATGCTTTGTGACCTTCTTGAAGACCATCCTGTAGAGGATCTGTCTTCCATAACTCAGTTTATTAAAGGAGAATCCAAACATTGAAATATTATCTGAGGCAACACTCTTTTTGCAAGAGGTCCATAAGGAAGATCTATTTCCACTGACTACCTTCTCCCCTGAAAGAGCCCATAAAAAATAGTTATGGTCCACAGTATTCTTTTGTAGCTTGGAACAATTGCTTATTTTGGTGATCAGGCCCTAATGACAGCTCAGCATAATGAAGGATGAAATGTCTCTAAATATGCACAGCAGGAATTTGCATACTCTGCCAGGTGTATGCTCTCACAACGCCATGCTGGACAAGAAGCAGACACATAGTTCCCCAAAACTCTTGCAAGTCTTATTAGAGAGTATTGTATGTATTTACTGATGTCAGAGCGATTTGTATCCAAAAATAAGGCAAAAACTAGTAAATATTAATAAGTATTAATTTTGCCATAGATCGGGATGCTTGCTCATCCACATGGACTGTGCAGAAAAGGAAGCAGCATAGCAACTCTAAGTAAAAGATCAGATCTGTTAAATATCATGTACCAGTAAGTATGAACCAGTTACAGAAGAAAAGATAAAATGTCTGGATATTTCCTCCCAACCTGTGCCACAGAAGTCCGGGCAGTCACATCTCTCCCTTTTTACAAGGCAGTAAAACATGAAAAACTTTATCCTTCTTGTTTATACAATGTGCAACATATTTCTGTCTTACAGGCCTATTTCAACAGAGAAAATGTATTCTATTTAACACAATACCCAGAAGCCAGGGAAGTGCTTAAATGTCAAAATCCCTTCTACAATTGGTGTGCCAGAAGTTTACCTCATATTGTAAAGTTGTTTCATAGATATATGGCTCCCATGAGAAAAAAAGTCATTTACTCCCCACACAGAAGCATAATTGGTTGAATATATTTACAGTGACTAATTAGTGGTGAAGAAAATGCTAAGCTGTAGTTTTATCCTCCTTGCTGTGACTGTGACATGATTTAGAGGTGCTACTTTTTTCATCTTGACACTTTGTCTATGAGTGCAAATTACTTGGGGGGGAATAGGGGCAATCAGAGTTATGTTTCTTCATCCAGGAGCTACACACAGAGTTAGACAGCCCTGTGCGCCAGGGGCTCCTTTGGTGCCTGTGTGCTGACTCAAGGAGTCACAAGGAGCCTGACCAGTGTCCAGCTCTCCACAAGGCTATGGGAAATGCCTGCCTTGCTACTGTAGGTGCTGACTGGGGAGAGAACCTGAGAGCAGAGTGAACCACCTCTCCTATGCTTAAAGTGGATAAAGCAACAGTTGTTCAGAAGTCACCAAGACATTAGGTCTGTTTGGCATTGGGTTTGTTTATCATTAGCTCTGAGGAGGGGAAAATGCTGATTTCAAACATGAGCATTCAGCAGGACTGTGTGTTTTGAGGGGGCACCATGTACCCAAAGCAGCTCCTGAATTGTGATTCAAATTTCAAGCACTGGTAGACAAGGTTATTTTAGAGTAAAACCTAGAGGAAAAATTACCTCAATCCCACAGCCCAGGTTGGAGTCTCCTGTTCGAGGCACTTGAAGCTTCCCTTGAGGTGATGAGCTGGGTCTGCCAGGAATGCTGCTGGTCCGTGCAGAGCAGCAACCCCTGATTCAGTGCCCCTGTGGTCAGCAAGGCAAGGGGGAAGGGGGTCACTTGCTGTGTTGGGAATCTACAGGGTCCAGGGTCTCCCAGGGGGTGGCTGGGCAGGGTCCGGCAGGCAGAGCCTCTGCCAGGAGCAGGACATCCAGGGCACCAGGGCAGCCCTGGGCATTGGACATCTCCCCGGGCACAGGCCAAGACCAGGCTGGGCTGTGGGAACCTGTGGCCCAGCCTTGCTGTTTTATCTCTGGGACTGGGCCTGAAAGATCTCAAAGGCTGATGTGGGGTCCTGGACCCTGGGCAGGGGGTGGAGTCCTGGGAAAAGCCTTCCATGGGTGGGTAACCCACCCTACACGCCTGTAACCCACCCTGCTGCTCCCTAGTAGGGCCCACAGTGAGTGTGGCCTTCAGGGAACCTCTGGACACCACAGGGAAGGAACAAGAAAAAGAACTAAACATAAATAAATATTTAAATATGCGATGGTAATTTGCTGTTAACAGTAAAAATATTTGTAAAATTATTACTGGTTGTTTTTATCACAATAAATTATAAATTATAGGTGAATATTGAAGATATAATTACCCTTTCTCTCTCTTTATTCTTAGGTGAAGCCCACAGACAAGGCTGAGGTATATCCTTCAGCAAACACCTCCCTGAGTTGCACTGCAGTCTCTTTTGATAGGTATTGAAGTAAGCAGCGTTATGTGAGTACAGATAATAAAGTATGCTGGCTATTTTATTTTTTTTTTTAATGACTGCCTAGCAGTTCCTCTATTTGTAATGGTTTGTCCAGGGTTACACAGGCTCCATAGGTTTCAAACTCTGAGGTCTAGCCTGTAATTTTTGTATTCATATGTTTATTCCTGCCTCTAAACCCCGAAGTCATGTCATTCATTAGATAGAATGCTGGTTTGTTTGTTGTTTTCATTGTTTACAGAAGTTTTAGGTTTTGCCTATGACATAGATAGACACAATTTATGGAATACTTTGCTTTTTAAATGCCTGCTGGTAGATATGGCCTATTTTGGACAAATTAAAATAACATGAGTGCATGAAACAGGCCTCAGGCTTAGTGTATACATTGCATTATATACATTTCTACGTGCCCTAGACACCTGTACAGATTTCTCATGCAACACAGTTATTAAAGTACACATGAAAGATGAGCGTTTTTTTCTTTGATGAAAACACTGTTTACCACCATTGCTGTAGAATTTCATCCAGTTGCCTGTGAGCAAGACCAATGGATTTTTCATGCAGCAAGACTTCTGGTTTAGGAAGAGAATATTCTCAGAAATGGCAGTCAGCCTTGAATTCAGAATACCAGTAACTGATATAAATCTGTGATGGTCCTAGTCAAGCTATCACACTGTCCTTTATTTTAAAAGCTTTGTTTTATTTCAAAATTCTTTCTTCCCTCTTCTTCTGTTTAGTGTCCTTGTCAGACTTGCTGTCATCTCCTAGATTAAATCCCTACAAGCATTCATTATTGCATTGTGGGAAAATAAACAACTTCTTGGACTGCTTCATATTCTCAGAAAACAAATGGTGCAATAAGACCCCTCAGTGAAATGGAATATACATCTTAAACCCCTGACACTTACTCTATTTAGTGTAAAAGCTTCTTTATTCCAAACATATTTTCCCAGTGTCTTTAAAGAAACAAGTGCTTGGCTACTTAGTATCTCACAATAAGTGTCACTTCTTTTGCCAAGGAAACAATTACTCTGTTGCAAAGACAAATGATAGAGGTTTGAAGCAAATCCAAGGCAAAATGCCAAACACAGTTGAAATTAGAGAAGCTGTGAATCAGCAATACACTGACTAACATAAATAATTAGAGGAATTTATTTTGTTTAGAACAAGCAAACAATTCTGCAGCTGATGTATGATGTACTTAATTATTTTCTAAAGCTGCTTCTTCGTAGGTACCAAATTACAGGCATTACCACCTTTGGCCTTGTGCTTCATCTTTTAAAAAGGTGCACATTTACAGATGTCTCACAGATTTAGATTTGCAGCCACACATTTATGTCTAACATGTCCTGTAGCTTGGCAGTGACTTCTGACTGTGGTTGCAAATTCTACTGTGATTTTTCAAAAGATGAGCCAAGCTGATTATTTTTTGTAACCTTAAGGTATCAATCAAAATAACACTGTTATATTTATTGTTCATTGTTTCACCAATGAGGGAAAATGTTGCTATCATTATCTGACTATATGTAAATTTTTAAATTTATCTTGTATTTTATATGTAATTTTTAATTATATGTGTGAAGTTAGGCTTCATGCCTATGTATGTATTTTAAGGTTTTTTATTGAACTCTGCATTATTGCTCTAACAACTTCATAAACTCTTTAAAATCTCTATGCTTTATTCTATACATGAGTCCCCCATAGCAGTTGATTAGAATGGTTAAATGAAGCATCTAATGTGAATTTGAAGTCATATGCCATCTCATTTTCATCACTTCTCAAGGTATGCAATGTTGTCATGTAACTAGGAGCATTAACACAGCAGTGTCTAAACACATCATTATCTTTTGTCCTTAGCTGGGAATTTGAACAAATACTTAGATTTTAGTTTGTGTGAAACCTTCTTTTTTCTCCCCTTTAATATTTGATTCTGTGTGATTCTGTGATTATTTTGTTTTCTCACTGCAGTACGAACAGTGTTTCTCACTAGTCAATTGCATCTCTAGGACGATGTTATGAGAACAATTTGAAGGCTGAGCTATTAGACTGCAAGACAAGAAGAGATTCAAAGGTCACAGAAAATTTTGAGCTTTTAGCTTAAGCTGTATTTCCAACACAGTTGCTGTGCTAATGAAGACTGTGTGGGGAAAACTGCAGATGTTTGTAATGCAGTTTAACTATTACTTTGTTTTAATTATATCACACTTCAACAAACCCACCTGCAACATAAACAACACTATAAAGGAATCCTCTCCAAGCTGGTAGAAGAATAAGTCCAAGCAGAAAATGGCAAATGTCCATTCATTTGTAATTGCAATACTTTTTGCTATTTGACCATCTCAAGTGCCTCAAATGCTGTTGCAGCTGTACATAATTCTTCTCTGTTTTGAGTTTTAGTATTTGTACTTTTAGAGATGAAAGTTAAGACAAAACAACCTGGATGGTCTTAATATGTTAAGAAAAGTATGTTGCAGTCAGAAGGCAAGTTTTAAAAAGTAATTCCATTGAGCAATAGAAAATAATTTGATACATTCTGTGGACTCTGACAGAAACTTACAGGTAAATCAGAGTGAAAATCATCTATATATGGGTTTACTGCTTGAAAACACTAATTACAACTTCCATATAAAATCTTCAGGATTAACAATGAAAAGCATCAAATTGTTGCATAGCAGTTTCAAGAGTCTGAATCAAGTAGCACAAAACAATGGGAAAAACACCTTGTTGTATTCTTAAAAGCAATTCTATGGAACTTTTTTGTCTGTCATTTGTCACACTGGTCATATGAGCTTTTCTGTTCAAAACACAGGCTGCTAGAAGCATATGTGTTTCCTTTCCATGACTTATTTTTAGAATTTTTATCCTTAAAAAGATAATCTAAAACAAAAGCGTGGCAGATTCTTTAACTAAATGTGACTGTTAAGAGTATGATATGGATGTACTGATATGTTTTGCCTATATATTTTCAAACACCAACTCTCCTAGATGTAATTTGAGGGTGTAATTTGGTGATAGAGATACACTGGATATAAATGTGCAGGCTGAGTTTGAAGACAGTTAAAAAAATTATACTGAGGTTATTTGACTTAAAACATATATAAAGTCTAGTTCTGTACAGTATTTTGACAGATGGCAAATATTACCAGTATTATATAGTCAGTATTCCAAGACTAATCGTGGAAGTTTTCATTTTGTTTTGGCCATTTTTGTGATACGTGCAGAGGTGATTTGCAGCTGGGATTTGTTTGGTATTGTTACTCTGTCTGTATGGACAATAAAGACGTGAATCTTGTTTGGTATAGACATTGGAAAATTGCATGAGTTTTCTTAAAAGAGACAATATTGAAACAAAAGTTTATATTTCCCATCCTCAGGGAAGGAGTGCCTCATGCTGAAGTATTCCATTCCTTTTAAAGGTGTGAATGACACTTGCACAGATGTACCTTTAAACAACCGAGCTCAAGCTCTTGCCTTAGCAGGAAATCAAGTACTACAGATTTGCATCCAAGCCTTGCATCTTTGGTTTCATCAAAGAAGCACAGATGGAAGAGGATTTTCTGAATTAACAATCACATTCTCCTGTCCCTTCTGTCCAGAGTAAATTGCTGATAAGTCTTTTCACTGGTCTTTTCAAAGGCTTGCAGAAGTAGAAGAGACCATAAATGTAAAAATTATTTTCAAGTAACACTCCTTAGGAAAAAAAATACTAATCTGAAACACTATTTGAAGCAGCCATTCATGGTGTGAAATGATACTCTGTGGAAGTGCCACCACTTTTCCTCAGGTACAGACTGGGGAAGGTAAAAATTACAAACACTTAAAGCAACTGTTTTGAAGAAACAGAAGGTCACTATATAAGTTACAAGATTGATTTTTCATGCGGAAAAGCATGGTCTAGATACTCCTTAATTCAGGATTTGAGACCTGGGTATTTTCACAGGTGCATAGTATGATAGCCCAGAGGGTGTTAATTTCTAAGCACTGAAATTAAGTTTTATGTGAACTTAGAGCCTTCATTCATGGGCTCAAGCCATTCTGAAGCATTTATTGGGGGTTTAGAGTAAGTAAGTTGTTTACACACACACAGTTGCAATGTCATTTATTGTTGGAATCAATTACTGTGACAGAATTTGACCTAAAAGTCTTGAAGCAAGAAATTCTAGGGCATTAACCCTGTTTGTTTAGCTCACAGTGTATCTTAATAAAGATCTTTTGTTCATGGAAAATGGCATATTTAAACACAAGTTTTGATTACATAGATGCAACTCTTTCTGCAGATCATTTGGAGGGTAGGGACCATTTGTGCTTCCTACATTAATGCCTCAAGCCTTTCGTATTTACAGAGCTCAAAGGTTTGGCAGCAGGCCTGCAGTATGCTAAAGAGTGCTGATCCTCTTTTTTGTATCTCTTTTTTTTTTTAGGTCAGCATAATTCTGAAGTGTTCTCTGCAATTTACCTGTTGGAAGGCAATTTTGCCATAGAAGTCCTGTATTTTGTGTTAGGCAGGAGTCAAAGGGCACCTCCCAGCTGGCACTAATAGAAATTGTGTTAGAACTGCTATATACAACAGAAATAGGATTTTAGGGGTTTTCTTCTCTTCTGCTTACTTGAGAATTAAAGATCTGGGGATTTTTTTTCCCCTCCTGTTCAACAGCTTCTAGTCAGGATACAGAACTAGGTTTCATAATCTGCTATCTCTATTGTTTAGGAAGTTGCTTTTCTTTAAGCTTAGGCATAGATTTTCTCTTTGTTGAGATAAGAATTGGTTTAGACAAGACAGACTACAAAATATGCTGTTCTTGGAGTTCTCTATGAGAACTGAGTTGAATAAACAAGTTACTAATATGATTACTGTAGTGCATCTGATGGTATGGTTTATTCCAGATTAATTCACAGAAGGCACCAGTTCAGTTAAAAATTGACTTAGGGCAAGGCTTTTGTATAAATTGTCCAAATTCCTACAATTTAGAAAGTGGAAAATATCTCCTCTTATCTGTGTTAGAAGTAGACAAGAAAATAGCAGGAAGGTCCAAGTTATTTAGAATGGAGGGGACTGGAAACAAGCTTTCAAACAAAACAAAACCAAAATGAAAACATGAAAAGAAGGGATAGAGAACATGGTAGAAAAGTGGTCTGTATTTTACAACTTACTTCTAGTTAATGTCAGATAAACTAATAAAGATGTCATCTTTTAAATCTCTTGATTCTTGTCCCAGAAATGAAGGAATATTAAAAAAAAAGGTTTAATGGAAGTGTTTTTGACTTACATGAGAGAACTGGGATCACTAAATATTATTTTAAGCATATTTTTGTAAATAAATTGCTGAATTTTTTAAAAAAATGTGAATATGATCTTGTTAAACAAAATTCAATCCTTTTCCCTTCTCAGTTTCTTTTGATATTTTTGACACACATGGTGAGTCTGATATTTGAGGGGTGTTATTTTCGAAGTTGATTGAGTTTACCAGCTCTTCAAGTTGGCTATGAGTTCATATGAGAAATTGAAGAGTGAAGTGGTTAGACAGCACCTGCTAAACAACTGTTTAGGGTGACAAACAGCTCATTTTTCTTCTAAATCAGAGTCTTGAAACTTTGATATTGTTTGCTCAGTTACTCATCAGCCACAGAAGTTACCATGGCACCACAAGCTTCTGTAAGTCTAAGAAAATGAGAACTATCCTCCCTATTTCTCTGTTGTGTATTCTATCTGGTGAATGAACCGTTTAAGGCTGATCCTCCCCAGTTCAGTGCCCACACCAGGACTCTCCAAACCACACACTGCTCCCCTGCTTTTCCCTCCCTCTCCCCCCTGTAGAGGATGGAGAAGAGAACTGGAGGCAAAAATCTCAGGTGGAGATAACAATTTACTGGAAACAGCAATGAGATAAGAAAATGAAAAACAACAGCAACAATATTAATGACAGAGGGGACAAGAAAAATTATTTATGTGGATTGGACTCGACAGTCAATAGACCCACACCAATACTAAAATGTCTCTGTGAGATGAATTTCTTTTTCCATGTTAGCTCAAATGGCAAAACTAGTTGAGATTGTGTTACGAACCCCTGAGCAAAATTGGGCATTGGTATCTGAAGTCCTAGGCATGACACTGCACAAAATTCTATACAGCCATATATGTGCAGACACACAAACAGACAAAAACCCCCAGCAACAGATCAAAGCTTTAGTAGGTAAAGGTGTGGGAATGGGAGATACAGGGACAGGGAAAGGGAACATCAGCTGACACCACTAAACTGCCTCAGGTGAGAGAAGAGTGGAATACTTTTTCATCATATGAATGTAAAATGACATATATTCTTTCTATGAAAGATGTATGTAAACCTTGTTAATAATTTTTTCTATAGTCCCTGTTCCAGAAACATAGTGAAGTGTTGAAGAGATCTAGTGTTCCACTGCGTCTCAATGAGGCTGACTCCTTAAGACTGTATCTCCCCTAATATTTAGTCCCTTCAGTTCATGTAACATAAAACAGAACAGTCAAAGTTCACTAAAAAGAAGAGTAAATATTTTTTTTTGCACTGGGGAAGCAGCGTGACAAACTGCAAAAATAATGGTTTTGGTTTGCTACAGTGCATCATTCTGGGACGGCACTTACCCATAAAGGCTGACCCTGGAAAATCATATCTTGTTGAGGTTTATCTTAAGCTAATATATAGTTTGACTTAGGCCTGCTGACCTAGTGTAGTTGAGCCACAGATGTGACAGGGTTATTCCAGCTGTCTCATACTTTTTGTACTTCATGGGAAACAAGAATAATCCAGAGAATTGGAAGACACACATTTGGTGTGGAAAAGATTCCTGCTCTAACTTTATACTGTATTATTTTCATGATTAAAAAAAAAGGCTAGTTGATAATAATTTTCTTCTGTAATTGAAACAATTTCTCTAATTTCTAGATATTTTTCTCTCTTTTTATCTGCATCTCGTACTGTTCCAACTGTCCCTGGATCTGATGACTAAGACAGTCCCTGAAAAAGACATAGGTATTAAGTGGAAATAGTTGCATGTATTCTAATATGACTGCATAAACTAATTCTGCTGCAATACAGACCTCATCATGATGTGCAGTGTCCTTGCAGGGGAAGTGGAGGAGCAGGCACTGGTCTCTTCTCTCTGGTGATCAGTTACAGGACCCAAGGGAAGGGCCTGAAGTTGTGTCAAAGATGGTTTAGGTTGGATATCAGGAAAAGGTTCTTCCCTCAGGGGGTGGTTGAGCAGTGGAAGAGGCTCCTCAGGGAGGTGGTCACAGCACCAAGCCTGGCAAAGTTCTAAGGAACATGGTGAGGCTCTTGGGGACAGTCCTGTGCAGGACCAGGAGTTGGACTCGGTGATCCCTGTGAGTCCCTTCCAATTCAGAATAGTCTATGATTCCATGATTGCAATATAATATAAATGAATGTTGTGAGCTTAAAGAGGAAAATAAAGCTAGCAGTTTTTATGTGTACAAAGGTTTGTTATGAGGATATGGTTAAAAAAAAATCCAAGCTTTTAAAGATTAGACAGAAGTGTATTTAATCAAGGGTAATTGCTCTCATTGAGTCTGAATCAGTGCTGAGAAATGAATAGTCTTATCTGAACCACAAATCTGCTGCTAACTAAAATCAATGAGAAGTGCAAAAGTCGCCTGAATTATGAGCTGACCCTGCTAAATAGGACTCAGGTGACCAGCAGCAGATTTCAATTATTGGATCAACTCTAAGATTGGATGCATGCTTTACAATTAGTTATTGATTTAGCCAACTTCCACACATCATTCTTTTGTCTCTAAACATAATGGTTTTGTCATTCTTTTTTAACTCCCTAGTTGTTGCACAGCTAAGCTTATTCCCAAGCCTAAATGTTTTGGGGTTTTTTTCTACATAATGTATCCTCTGAGTGACTTGTCTTGTAATCACTCAGTAAAGAAAAGCTAGATAAAAAGGGTAACTAATCAAGGCTGTTGCTACGAAGTTTATAAAAGTAGATAACAGGGCATGTTGAAGAAATTAAGCTCTCATCAATTAGAACCAAAGATTTCACTTTTTCGAAGGTATCCTTTCAATGGACAGAAGTGCTTAACCTTGTTAATATTGTTCTGTAGTGAAGTCTAGGGGTTTTCAAGAAGTCTAGGTACTTTCAAATGTAAATGAAAAAGAAAAATGGATAAATTGTGACTAAGATTACCATAGTGAATGGCATTTTTCATAGAAGAATAAAACAACTTACTGCATGGCACAGAACAATTTTACTTGAATAGTTACAAATGCATTTTATTTGTCCTGAGAGGTGTTTTGCAAAAGAAAGGCAAGGCCATAGTTGTCCTTACCCCTAGCTGAAAGTCTTGAAAGTAATTTCTCACCCTCAGTTCTTGAAAGCTTTGACAAGTCTTGGCTCTCGAATAAGGGAATAATAGTAAGCAGCAAGCTAAAAATACTACAGTGAGATGGATGAATACTGAAAGCAACTAGCAGAGGGGTTTCCTGTTTCTTTTTCTTCATTTGTTATCCTAACAATTGCAACTGCACTACGTGCTTAGAAAGTAATAAGTGCATTCTTGATTATACTGATTAGAAGACCTGATAAAGCAGACTTTCTATCAACAAGAAATCAAGCTAGACTAAGCATGCACTGTATCTTAAATGTTCACTGTATGTGGGCTAGAGAAGAGAGGAAGGTTGGAGAAAAAGACCAGGATATTATCTTCCTGCTGGAGTGCAGCAAGTGCCAGCAGCTCCATGTGGGCCGGGGTGCCAGGAGCAGTGGTGGGAGTTCCCATGAGAAGAGCTAGGGCCTGTCCCACTCACCCCAGACAGGGAACAAGGGAGGGGCTGCTGTGGTGGGAAGCCGGGGACAACCCCAGCCCTGGGCATGGGGCACCTCTGAGGATGTGTTTTGGTTAGGATCAGGCTTGGTGAGGAAAGCTGGGCAGGGCCAGTAAGGCCAGGTAGTGTCAACAGGGCCCTGACGGCCCTAAGCGTCTGATTTCACCTGGAAGATTGTTATATAAAGTTCAGCTTAATTGTTACTCTCATTAGACACAGTAATTCGCTGCAAAATTCTTTTTAAAAAATGGAAGCTTGCTTTTGTAAAGTCATTAGTAGTTCTCAGAATCTGATGAGGGTTTTACTAACATTCATAGTCAATTACAGTTCTGAGATCTCATAGCACAATTCTATATCCTTATGGTGAAAGCAGTGAAACGGTTACTGAACTGAATTCCCTGGGCCATCATTATTACAGAATGTTGTTGTCTTTTTTTTTGAACCCATGGATCTTTAGACTTACATTCTGGTAGGTAGGTCTCTAAGATTATCCTTCTTGGGCTGGCTTCCTTTCAGGTGCATTTTAAAAACAGAATGTATATTTTCTCTGGGACATCTGTGTAGTACTAAAGAAAGTGCTGCAAAATCATTTGTTATGGTGAGAGAGCTGTGATGAAGCACCTATACTTGCTTGTTAATGCTTTTGTAAAGGCTCTTCATTTGTATAGATATCTTAAGGAGGCATTGCTAAATACAGTAGCCCCTCAAATATCAGGGGTGGGTCTGGAAACATGATGCAATAAGTGACATCTGTGAAGTAGCAGTAAATAGGTTAAACATGGGTTATATTTAACTTTTTGATAACCACCATGCCATTATCAAACTCTGAGGAAGGGAGATGTTAAACCAACTAAACAAAAGGCAGAATTCCTCAACAAGGGGTTTTGGGTGGAGGTGGAAGACTATTTTTGTTGAGCCATTGAGCTAATTTTCCCCGTGATGGCTGTGTGGGGGCGGGGGTGGAGGTGGAGTGTTCTTTTTGTCTTTTTTTTGTTTTGTTTTGTTTTTCATTTTTCCTTGTTACTATTATGTTATTGTTTGTTCTTTTTCTTTTTGTCTTTATATATATGTAAATAATTCTTGCTTCCTTTTTCTATATTTTTTCTCCAAAAGCCCCTTTGATTCAATTGGTATAGTAAAGTAGATAAGGAGAGTTTTTTCCTTTCCACTCCAGGAAGGTTCCTGTCTTTCTGGGAACATATTCTTCTGATTTAGAACAAGCTGGTAAAGCAGGGAAAAACTTCCTCCAACTTATTGAAACCACAAATAATGAAGTGCGAAGTACTAAGGGATCCCCATACTGGTAACTTGGGCTTTTGCACACATGGAACTGCTCCAAATGAAATCATGGTGTGAAGGGTTGGTAAAAGTTGTTAGTTTATTTAATTGTGAATTTTGAATAATTGTCTTTTCTAAGGTGATTACGTATGCCCAGTTTTACAACCTTTCCGAAGCCTTTCTGAAACCATCGTTTTTTGAGGTCTCACTGAATGCTGTCTCACCAGTCAACGAAAATTCAGTCATATGCTCTTTTTTCTAGGTAAGGCGTGACAACCTGAAGGGAGTTTGATTACAGCTTGTAACTGAATAGGGATCTGGACTGTGTTGGCATTTCTCTCTGTGAAGAGGAGTCCCCTGCAAAAAGTCCCTAGCAGCTCGAGCAAGAAACATGGATAGTTTTTCAATTAATGTAGGAATGGCTTACAAAACACGCTAATGCTGGTGGAAGAAATGCAGTCTTTTGAAACCTCTATGTGTCCATGCTTATCTCCAAGTAACTTTTGAGTTTTCCAATCATTTTACACTTTATTGTTTTAATTGCATCACCTTGTCCTAGTGAGATTAAACATATTCTCGTATGTATAATCTCATTTTGATCAAGAAGAAATCTGTGTTCCACATTACCATTAATTATGGTGGAGCAGCTGGTGACTAATTAATTTTATGTGTTACTACCTGATTGCATGAACTCTACCTTTGTCATTTCTTCATCTAATCTGAAAGGTCTAAATGATTCACAAGCTAAATGAACCCAGTAGTTTATCATGACAAAGTTTAATGACATGGTGTGATTTTAAATTATCATGCTGGTTTTGCTACCAATTAGTGTTAAATTTCTCTACCACCCTTCCTTTATGTTCATTTGCAGGTGGGTAAACAGAAAATGAAAATTTCACATCTAGGCAGACTGCCATGGGAAATAAACAAGTAATACTTTTTGATGCTTGACACATATCACCATAATAGAAAATAATTGTAAGATTTAATAGATATCCAACCAAAGTTTTTATAAAGATCCTTGAGAGAGTCTTATGCCAAAAAGCTTACTTGTTTATTAATTAAATCAAACAATATGCTGGATTTGACCACACAACACAGAACACTTGTTTTTTGGAAGCAAACTTTATGCTTATTTTGCAAACAGTTTGACTGCGCAGAAGTTGGCCCTATTTGAGATATGAATAGGAAAATGATTGTGTCACTGACCAAGGCTCTTCAAAAAGAATCAGAACAATATCTTCCAATTTATTTTCTTTCTTTTCCTATAACTTAGTGATTTTTTTCCCTAAATGTAACGTTTTCTTCTGTATTTTCCTACATTTTTGGTAACATTAATGAGACTTTTGAAGACCTTTCCAAAAGTACTATGGGAACACAGATTTGACCTGGTTTCTGCCAGAAACTCAACACGCACAGCTTACATGCATGGCTTGGCTATTTGAACCTTTAATTAAGTTCAGGAATTTCATGGACAGGCTACTTCCTTTAGTATTTTAGAAAATAAATGAAAACCAAAACCTACTTTTCCCTCTAAATTAGAAAAGAAAAAGACCAGCAATTGTTTTCTAGGTAACTTTTTATTGAATTATCTTTTACTTGAATTGTACAGGATTTCAGAGTCTGACATGTTCTTTTCTGAAATGTTCAACCAGGCTGACAATATTCAGGGCTAATGTCCAACCAGATATCTGTTACAATCTGTAATTCAGAACATGAATATTTGGAAATGCCATTTATCTAAACCCAGATTTTCACAGACTTTGAATCTTCAGTGGGAATTTCACTGCCCAAAATCAATGTCTATATTGATATCAATAAATCTAAATCAATAGATCTAAGCTATCAATAAATCTAAGCCAATTCAAATTTACCAAATGTCAAAACATTTGCTGACAATAACAACTTTTTTTTTTTCTCAAAACCTCTTCTTCCTTTTTTCCATTTACTTGTCTGAGAGATGTCTTCTTTAATCCTTTTCTTTGGGGCAACCTGTTTTACAACCATTGTATGTATTGTACTCAGCCATGCCTTTCTCAACACTTATTTTGTGCATTGTGATGTCTGTTTTCTGTCCAGTTGTTCAGCTTCTTTGTACTCTGACATTCATTCCTCTCTCTTTCCAATCTGCTACACGAACTTGTATCTCACATCCATATCTTCCATTTTCCTCTCACTGTCTCTTTCCTTTTGCTTTCCCCGACTTTTGTTTCTCTCATCAGCAGACTTTTCCTTTCCCTTGCTGCATGTGGAATACACATTAATTCTCTAAAATAGTTATTATTATTCACAGTTTCTTCACATCTGCTACCAAGAACTCCCTCTCTACTGACTGCTCAGATTAAAGTACTTCAGATTAATACGCAGGATTTTCTCATACTGTCTCCCACTAATTTATCAATGAGACTTATTTTGTTCTCACTGCCTCACATATTAATTTTTCCCCACACATGGACTTTTGACTACATGTCCACATTTTCATTGAATCCAAAGCTCTGTTTGAATATGATTATTTGATTTTATATGACAAAAAATATATATTAGGCTATACAAAGCATGACTCCTCCTCCCTGTCTTATTAATCACCTGGTCTTGCTGGATATTGTCTACCAGTCTCTTCAAATCTCCTCTCACATGGACTTCCCATTACTGTGGTGCATGAACATTATATCTTCATCTCTCATCTAGCTCTCTTTTTGCCCTTGTTTTGGTTCAGCTGGTTTCTGGCTCCTTAGAAGATCCTTGTTTCTGATTCTTTTACCCTTTTGCTGAATTTTAATCTTTCCTTTCTAATGATTTCTTCCTTTGCATCCCTCTCCCTTTTGTCCATTCAATCCTTTCTTTAGACTACAGTTGCCAAGTGAAGAATACAAGTGTCTTCAAACGATATGTTTTAGTCCTTCCTAAGGAAGACAACCCTTCTCCCTTGCAATATGGAATTTTATTCATGAGCCCTGATTCAGTTAATGTTGCTCTGTTGGTGACTTGCACTCTCCTCTCGGTTCCTCAGTTCGGGCCAGATTTTTGGGGTGTTTTTTGGTTGGCCCTGTCTAAAACTAGAACACGTGCAAATCTAAAATCCGAGCAGTTAGGATTTCATGTATATAATTACATTAGGGAAGGTTTAATATTTGAAAAATCAATATTTTGTACTAGATTGACTGGATTCTGCATATCTAGAAACTGGACTTCCCTGGAATGCTGAGATCCATTATTGGTGCTGTGAGACTGTGCTCTCTCTGATGGCTTCTTTTAAACCTCCTGAGATGTGCTTTTTGTTTGACTAGTCAAGTGAACCTTAAACAAGGTTTATGTTCACAAGCTTGGGATTAGAAATAGTTAGGTTTAATTCCTGTAGTATTCTTTGGCCTTTTTCAAGTTCACTTTGCTATTAAATCAAACCATAAAGCTATGAAATTAAACTTGCCTGATTCTCCAAAGAGAATAAATATTTTGCATTGTCTCTGTAAAAAACCGCATTTTTGTCAGAAGGCAGCCTCTGCTTAGACAAAAAGATTGGTCTTACATATTTATTACAATGAAAATTAGACCCAAAAATATAATAAAAATTACTAAATATTAGAATTAAATAATTAACATTTAAACTAAACGTAAAGTTCAGACTGTCACCAAAATGTGATCTAAGTATTTGCAATGCTGATCTACTTAACTTGAGTCTGTCATCTTTTTTTGGTAGGAAAGTTAGCCTAAAGCCAGAAAACAAAAACTAAAGTCTGGGATCCTGACACTTATGTGTAGGGGGGTGTTTTTCTGTTTCTGTTATGATTTGCTTGCATTTTTCCCTGACTGCTATGCAGGTGAACAAAGTGGTAACTGCTCAAGATTAAGCTGAGTGTACTTCAGTGAGTTACAAAGTTAAAACACAGCTAATTAATCCGAGTTATGAATTTCATAAACTGCTCATCTCCTGCAAATGCAGTTGGACGGTTACTGCTGGGTTTTGCATATGATAACAAAGATACGAATCAGTTTTATCTTCCTCTCCACAATCTTTTAAACCCCTTTTTCAATGCACCCTAGTGCTTTATGTAAATTATATAGTTACTGGTTGGATTTTATTGGCATAGTAATTGCTTATCAATATTCAAATCAGTTCTTTCTGAACGGATCCTAAATGCGAATACGTAGTTGAATTCAATTTGTTTTGTTATTTATTTATTTGTTTCTTGAAAGGGAAAAACTGTTATGTCGGTGTATCTGTCACTGTAAAGAGAACAATTAAGTTGTAATTAACCTTTAGAATTCAAAAGAGCTTAATGATAGCTGCTGATGAACAGAGGGAGATCAGGTGATAGCAAGGTTTAAGTAAATGTGTGCTGTACAAAAGGATGCTTTAAAGTTCTTTAGGCAAAGCAGGAAAATTTCGGTGCTTTTTTATCTGCTATAAAAAGAGACTTTTTTCAAATAGGTTGTTTTCTTTAATACTATTCAGTTTGGAAGCTCATAATTCTTAAGATGAGAATACTTCTTTGTTTGGTAACATCATTATTACTCTTTTCTATGGCCTACTTAAATGAATGCAATGATACATTATGTCAAAGCACGCCATGTGTGCGTGCTCTATGTGCTGAAAGAATCTCTTATCCTGTGAACCAATCTATGAGGGCATATTTATAACCACTGTCTGTGTTCTGTGGCAATGTAGTCTACATAGTCAGACCAAGGTCCATTTGGGACAAAGTTTGTAGCTCTCTGACCCCCTAAAGTTTTGCGTGATCCCCTACAGTTTCCAGCTGATGAGTTTCAAATCCCTTGCTAAGCTGCTGTTGTTGACACCAAGGAAGAATTAAGGCGGTCATCAGAGTGGTACTTACTATTGAGTCACCAAGACCCCAGACTTCTGACCATAGGGTTTTATGCAAGTTTGGAGAAGTAAGCTTTCTGGAAAAGAGGAAATCTGTTTGTAAAACCAAGCTGATGTTGTGGGATTAAAACAGGAGGGAAAAGTACAGTAAATTTTCTATGAAGAGTCAACATATTTTGTAGGTTTTCCCTATCCAGCAGTAGAGGATGGTATTGTAAAAATGGAGTGATGTATTATAATAAAAAAGGAAAAGTGTGGCAAAACTGAGACAAAAGGTAAAAACAGGTCCAAGGTTGGAGTAAAAACACTGTAAATGATGAGCTGGAGGAGAGGAGTTTGAATTTAAAGGGCAGTCAGCATAAGGCTGAGAAAATATAATCAAGACATTCTCTCAATTTACAGAAATCTATACTTCAGCTATTTTTAAAATAGTGTCTCTGAGCTGAAATTCCTGTCTGTAGCTTCACAATATTTTTCCTGTGAAGCTGCATTCTCTTAGTTTCACTTAGTTTTCTTCTTCATAACTGGTGCAGTGCTGTGGTTTGGATTTATGATGAGGATAGTGTGGGTAACACACTGAAGTTTTGCTTGTTGCTAAGTAGTGCTTACCCCAAGTATAGAACTCTTTGGTGTCTCCTGTTTTGCCAGTGAGCAGGTGCACAAGAAATTAGGAGGGAGCATGATCAGGATAACTGATCCAAACTGGCCAAAGGGATATTCCATACCCTGGAGCATCATGCTCAGTGTATAAACCACAGGAACTGGGCTGTGAGGGTGGGCTGTTCACAGGGGGCTGGGCATTGGTCAGTGGATGGTGAGCAACTGTGTTATGCTTCACCCCTTTCCCTTGGATTTTGCTTCTTTCTCTTACCTTTTCATTACAGTCATTATTATTAATAGTAATAGTATTATATTTCATCTTGTTTCAATTGTTAAACTGTTTTTACCTCAACCCACAAGTTTTATAATTTTTTTCCCTTGATCCTCCCCCCCATCCCACCAAGGAGGATCAGGAGGGATCTGCATGGTAGTTAGTTGCCCGCTGGGATTAAACTGAGGTGCATATTAAAGAAGGAAAAAATACTGTCACTTTCAGCATCAACCACCAGTGAAAGATTAAAAGAACCTTTTCCTCTCTTTTTTCTCGATCCTGCCACTGAGAAATCAGAACACAGTCTTTATCTTTTATGTTTCAATGTGATATTGTAGAACAAATGCCTTACCAATTTTTGTTGAGGCATGTCAGCGTGAGCATGACACTGGGAATTAGCTAGACCTTTTTGATACAGCAATTACTATTTGTCATGGAGCTTCTGTACTAGGATATAGAAAATGAAGCAGATTTTTAATGTGTTTTTTCAAAAAACTACTGTAATGAAACATTGTAGTAGTGGCAACAAATCACAAGTGGTAATTTGCACTCACTATGCGGCCAATTAAAATTCTGTGTAAAAGCATTGGCAAGATAATATTTTCTGTCTAATATCATAGATTTTGCCTTAACTTCTCTTGTTCTGGGCACTTTAAGTGCTAATGCACTTATCTTTCTAACATTTATTTGCCTGGTTACCAATAGATTTTGGAGAATAGAAATGTTTTACATTCTCTTACCATGTTTCTTCAGTATATTGAAACCACTGATTTATATACCTTCTCACAGATAGATAAAATACTCTGCGCTACTCTGGCAAATGTTCTGCAGAAATGATTGCATAATGCAGTAATTCCTCAGTTCTTTGTGGCTTAAATTTTGTGTCTTAAAATCTTTGTAATTTGTTTTGCAGTGAAAACATCTTTGTCTTTCCTAGGTCGTTCACGGTTTTTTTCTGGATCATGTGAGCCGTGCATGCACAGTGAGTCCTCTGCAGTGCCAGTGGATGGGACTGTCCGGCCCCGCAGGTTGGGGTGACAACGATGGCAGGTGATGCTTGCTTGGGGTGGCCTGGACTCCTTCCTTTTTTTATTATCAAGATGCCATGAGGGCCCCTGTGTTGGCAGTGGCAGGGGGAGTCAAGCCCTATCCCTGATGCAGCAGAGAAAGGCAACCCCTGTGCCTGGTGTGGCAGGGAAGGCAAACCCCATCCCTGGGGTGGCTGGGGGAGGAAAGGCCCATGCCAGCTGTGCCAGAGAAAGGCAAGGCCTGTGCCCACTGTGCCAGGGAGGGGGAGAGAAGACCCCCCTTCACTTCCCTGTCCCGGCACACAGTGTTGGGAGGGGTTGGAATGCCCCCCCGTGCTCTGGAACTGAGGGGGGTGGGGCGATGGATGTGACTTATCTGTATATGGATGATCTACCACTCTTCACAGATTATGGCTTTTGTAGTACTCCCCCGGTCCAGAACCACCATGAAATTCATGGGATTACTGTACATTACAAAAATTATTAATTCTTCATCACAAACTTTTTGGGTTTTAATTTGATTGGTAGTCTGTCTTATAAAAATGCATGAGTAGAATTAGGATAGTTTTGCAGACTACCAATGATAAAGAGATAAATATAAAGAAAGGAAGTCTTACTACTACCTTTCAACAGCATGTTTGGGGTGAGCCTTCACTTTCATTAACACTACTTCAAAACTCGTAAATGGGGAAGGATCTGGGTTTTTCTTTACTTCTTCACAGTGACACTCCTCAAATCCATTTAGTTTGAACCCTTTGATACAGAAAAATGCACCTCTTTCATTTAAATAACTCCTCTTGAGAAAATAAATTTTCTTATAAATGAAAAATTCTCTCCCACCTTTCACTATGGCAAAAAAATTCTTCACATGTGTCAGGCTTAGTTAAATGTTTCTTTTGAGACAAAGCATTGATGAGAGAACTGTCATTGCAACTCCTAGAGATGCTCACTGGAGAACAGATGCTGTTGCATCGGGCTTTGTCAAGAAATAAATCCATGTGTGGAATTCTCCAAGGAGTAAAAATCATTCATACTCCAGCAATTTCTAAATACAAGGCATGGTATGACTGTGTTGGCACCAAAATTGTTTCTGAAAAATCTCTGAGAAAAGTTCTGTGCATGTGGTGCTATTTGGGAATAAAATTCTGTGGGATAGCTGGTGCTTATAATAATGAAATCAGTCACATTTTGGGCAGAAGCACAGCATATAAATAACTGTCAAGCTTTGGAAGACAACTGCATGGAGTGATCTCCCTACAGGTACGTGGCATGCTAAAATGACTCTAGAAACCCTTGCCAAATACGACTTCTCTCTCCAATTGTCACTTCACATAACTGGCTCTCCAAGCTTAGAGAAAAAGAGACTGACAGAATTGTGGGAACATTATTTTGGAGTGCTTCACTCAAAGAGGGAAAGTTAATGCATGCTGCTGGGCTTACCAGACCTTTGAGAAGCCCCAGGTTTTCCAGGACCCCTGACAAGCTTCGAAACAGCTGACAAAAAAAAAAATTCCCATTGAATTATGAAGCTTAGTCAACAGTTACTATCTTTGGAAACAGGCCCAGAAAAAAATC
The DNA here is from genome assembly GCA_013390025.1 of Pitta sordida. Taxonomy (NCBI): domain Eukaryota; kingdom Metazoa; phylum Chordata; class Aves; order Passeriformes; family Pittidae; genus Pitta; species Pitta sordida. The sequence continues at coordinate 40,181 of WEKX01017686.1, forward strand.
CCATCTCTTTGCACTGTTTCCACATTGTTTTTTCACAGCAGCCACTTTCTGTCTCTATTTCTTCAGCTACAGACTCTTAAGTTCAGCTAGAACTCCTCAGAACTCGAGTCCAGAGTTTCAGAAAAACTCTTTAGAAATGCTCAAAAATATAATGATGCTTTGACTTCCCTAGATATGTCTGGCAGAGGCTTCAATATATCCTTACATTTTCTTATTTGGTAGGTTTCTGAGTTTGGAACCCTCAGTCTGGAAAAACGAATCAGTCGGGCATCAAATGGTGCTTCACTCCATGTCTTCTCTGTGTATGTCTTGTCTGATATTGTGTCAGGCTCTATACCTGTAAGAATGTCATTGTCTGCTGCTCTAGTCAGTCCATCTTAAAACCCATTCACCTACAAGCAAGCTTGTTTTGTCGTATAACTGTAACAAAATAAGCCTGTAGCTTGATACTTCACCGAACCATTAAATAAAAAACAAAAAAGTAGGGTTTTGGGTTTTTGGTTTTTGTTGGGTTTTTTTAAAGAAGACCCAAACCTTCAGAAAGGCTGTAAAAGTTCAGGTGTAAAAAGCAATAACCTGAGAAACTGAAAGCAGGCTAACACTTAGTATTTCAAGGGATGGTAGTACTGGTAAAAAAATCTGAGATTATAGTCTTTGAAATAAATAGTCCTGAACATTTCTTACTAGATTTGGGAAAGAAGGCACGTTCTAGGATGCCCTGACAACGGCTGTACGGAAATAATCTCATGAAAGTCTAAGGGCCAGTGGTTATGGATCTCAATCACTGCAGTAGTTGATTGAATAGAAAATTTCAGCCTATAATTTATGAAGGATGTTTGTGTGGAAGTTTCATGGATCTGCTCTCTTATTTAAAATTCCTCTTTGTGTCCTTCTTCCCTCTTTTTAGCAGCATCTTGGCATTTTTTTAAAATGCAATTGCTTCCACTGGGCAAAAGATGTCTTTCTTTACCTCTGCTTACCCTGAATGCTTTCTTCTATCACTTAATTCTCTGAATGCCACTTCTGTCTTTGCCTCTCTTTGTGCTCTCCACCTCCATCAGTACTGACCTCCCTCACTTAGTTTTCTTCTCCTCTCAGAATGCCTGCAATCCCCCTGGGACCCTTTTGCTGGTCACAGGAGGCACTCAGGAAGATTTTCAAAGCAGAATAGAGCTGTTTCATTGAAGGACTTTCCTTGGGCTTACTTTGAAATGAGTAAAGGCAGGGCAAATGTCTGCAGGTCATCAGAGTTTAAATGCTCCCCTAAGTCCTGTGAGCTGGCAGAGGAGTGACACTGCCATTTGTCAGCTCCTGCACTTCCTTGTGAGATTGGTAGTCTGTCACTGTTAGGTATAGTGAAAGCAACTGCATGAATGTTTCAATACCTGACAGACTTAGGAAAGGCAGGGATTCTTCCACCTTAAAGCTGGGAAAGTTTAGATTCTTATTCTGATTATTCTATTACAATATTGTAATGGAAGTATTATATAAAGATATATAACAGACATTGAAAGAGCTGCTTTATCTGATAAAGTTTAGACATGCTTTATGAGAAATGTAGCTCAGATGGTTTAAAATATTTTCTGGATACAACGTGTAAGTGTTTAGGCAGAACCTGAAGTGACTGTGATGCTTGTCAAGTCCTGTACATTTTCCCACACATGGCGTGTTCACTAACTCTGTGTTACTTCCAGGTGAGACAAATTGCAGATATTTATACACCCTCCACACTCCTCATTGCCTCGGGAAGGCAGCTGACTCAGTGAGAAACTATCCATGACATAATCTGGCCGGGTTCACAGTTTTGACAGCTAGGCGATTGGAACAAGGGGCAGCACCACACACTGTTCCTGCCTGACTCTCTCAATGTGACCTTTACAGCCAATAAAGGCAAATTCCATCTTGGGTCAAAGTTTGAAAACTCACTGTTTAAAATACTTTTTTTTCCCCTCTGAGTCATGCCAACTTGTGTTTCCATGACAATAGAAATGAGAAGCTATTGACAGCTTGAGGGCAGGCAGCAGATGACAGCTCTCAGTACCACATTTCAGCAGTTGACTTTCAAATAACAGTTCTAAGAACCCACTGCAATAACAAGCATGAAGATTTCAGTACAATATTGGCTCCTCCTGTATGTATTACTTTAAAACAGAGGGAAAGTGGCTTGAGGATAAAATTATTATATAGAGAAGTATTTACATCTCTATTGTCAACTGCTTTTTGGCTTCAATCCTTCAGCATACACAGAGTGCATAGATGTAATTTCATACTTCATATGCAACACGTATATGATAGTGCAATTTTTGATAATCAAAAAGGTTTGGTGTCTCTGAAAGTGAGATACTTTAGCTAAAGAATCTTGAAGAAAGGCTAAAACACTCCATGATATGGAAACGAAGAAACTCACAAAACTTTGGTGGGGAATTAGGATGTCTTTTCTTGGGATCCATCAAATGTAACTATTCCAAGAAAGAAAGCTATAGAGAGAAAAAAGGTGACTTGGGGATTCTCTGAAGAGCTTCCCAGAAGTGAACACAGTAGTAAAGCTCTGCTAAGGAACAGATTTTCACTCTGCTTGTGAGTGTTCCAGGACTGATCAGAAGGAAACACAAATCCTGTGGGTGCTAAACTTGCACAAGCCTTGCAGCTGCATTTGTTGCCAGCACTAGAACTGGCCTTTTCCTGCTGCCTCCACCTAGTGTGGGAGGGCTCACAAGCTACTAATTTACAAGCTAGTTTGTAAACCTGATCTTGAGGAAAAAGTATTTTGATAACTTTGGGGTTTTTTTCTTTACAGCACACATGTGGTGAAGCTGTTTTTCCCGTTAAGAAAGGAGTTCTAATTTATCATCCTACTATACAATATTTATGCTAACTAGAGGTGCAAAATTCCGAGTAAACACCTGTTTGTGTATTTTATGACTTGTCCTTTATATGTAGCTTGTGTGGTTTGTACATGATATTTCTAATGACATTCACTTTTTGAAAAGTGAAAACAAATTAATTTACAGTATTTAAATCAGTTTCAATGATGTCAGTGTTACACAAACCTTGTGGAAGCTCCATGTTCATAGAATAATTTCTAAGCTGTTTTCTTTCTCAACACTCTGTCATAAATATCTCCAAAAGGATCAGTCCATTAAATCATCTATGACAGGCAGTCAAAGCACTGAATTGTTAGTCCTAAATTATTATTCTCATTTACAGGACTAAAAAAATTATATATGATGGAGTTCCTAATAAATATAGAACAAAAGTCAGTGACTTGAGTTTGGATATTCAAGATCACTGACTTCTCTCTCTACTTGAACAACTATGAATAATGATAACATTTTTTGAGAAAACGACGAAATGAGAGATTTCTCCAAAAGGAGAAAAAAAAAGAGTGACTGTCACTGGTTGGGTGGTGCATTAGCATATTTCATTTTGTCTGAGTTACACTACTTTCTGTGGAATGCTACTGTTGAACATATACCCACACAGCTCATTGCTTTCAACAAGAAAGCACAGGTTTTTCCCTGCGCTTGCCAGAGCTTTGCAGAAGTTTCAGCTTCTAGCACTTCTTGGCTGCATCTGGCTTTCTTAATCCACTTTCTGTCTTGGACAAAGACTCTTGCTCCTCCGTGAACAAACTTGTGCCACAATACCCGGTGTTTCTCAAGAAATAAATATATGCATGAAAAATCTCTTTTCACCTCTTGCCTTCAGAGTAAAAGACAATTACTTTGAATTGATGTGTGGAAGTTGTTGAAACTTCCATGAATCCCAATTGTCTTGATTCAGCAGCATGAGGATTTTACATGTGGTTATGTAATGTCACACCACTTCTGCTGGAAAAAAACCCCTTACCAATTGTACTCCTGGCTTGAGTGTCCTGAGTGTCTTATTTAGAAATGAAACCTAGGGTTGGGAGGTTTCTGAGAGACCCTAGCTATTACTTTATCTGTTTCTGTATATTGCTTAGCATAACATCTTCAGGTAGTGCTGAAACACACAAGATTAACAGAGGAAGTAAATTTTCATAAGTGCTTCTGGAAAGGGAAGATAAATATGCCTTTTCTTGGTGGAAAAGTCTATGTTCCAAAGGCCAGAATAAAAGCAATTACAGAATTTTTTATAACTGAGGTACTTTCCTTCCTTTCCAGTTCCCCTATTGTTCCAGTCTTGGCTATAACACTCTACATCTTAAGGTAATCATTATGGCGTTTATTACTATGGGGTTAAAATAGGGAACTGGAACAATTCTTAAAAGTTTGGGCTTCAGACAAAGAGATTTAAGTGTTAGATCACTGGTTTTAGCCTTTCACATGACTATAGGCTTTCTTCAAGGCATTTTTTTTTTGTTCCAGGTGTTATATTTGGCTCTCAGAGGAGTGCTATTACTTCTTTTCTCAGGATAGTCCCATTGACTAAATTATGATTCCTTGGAATTTGCTTCAAAGAAAGAATGTCTTGTCCCTATAAACAGAAATCTTTTTGTTATAGCTGACAACCCCTGTCATGGGAATCATTCCCCACAAAGGTCTTGAAAATAAAAAGCTCTGGGAGATGCTGCTGACTGGACTTCAATACAGGAGGAAACCAAGTTTATTATGTGTTAAGTTTATGCTGAACTTTCATTTTCATCCATCTGCAGTGTCAGGGACATCATGCTGAGAAGTATTTTCTCCCATAAAATTGTTTGCCTGTTTCTTTAAAGGTAGATAATATATTTTGTTGTCTACATTTCTAGGATCTTAGCACAAGAACACATATATTGTGCTGACCTCAGAAATTCTTGTTACTCTGAGATGAGCACACAAAAACTTGCTCTTTGAAGAACCTAATAATTGAAAATTCCACAGTTCAGTGCAGTGATGGCAACTGAAAATCAGAAATACATAATTCTAATACAGTATGTCTTGTTGAAAACAGACGAATATTCATTCATCAGCCATCAGTCATTTGTGTTTTAGTTACTGTCACCCGTTGTGACTTCATCTAATAAATACTAAAGCATGAAAGTTTCTACACCCGACTGATACCCTCCTAGGCTACGTTTCCCTTTGTCATCCAGATCCAACCTTTTTCACTGATCCATGACTAGTTGTTTGTAGATGTTATCGTTTTAATTTTTATTTTTCTTTTTGTCTAAGGAGGCACTAAGAAATGCTATGTATATATATTTGAAAGGCCCAATCTCAAGGTATTTCTGAGAAAGAGTATCTAAAATTCTCATATCTTTGGGCATGGAGGAGTTTCTCAGAGCAACTTCAGTGCTACAGTTTAAATTCCCGGTTTCCCGTGGCAGGTAATGTAAAAAGTAAGAGAGATAACATTTAAAGGACTCGGAGATGGACATGTAAGGAAAGGTTTTCCTAAGAAATCAAGCTTTTGTGTTTTGGGGTTTTTTTGTGCTTAAACACTTTGCCTCCAACTAATCTGCCAAAGCAGAAAAGGTTCTCAACATGACTCTCCTCTCTTTTTATTAAGGGCATGTTTATAATACGATATTTTTCTTTGTGAGATAGTAGATAAAATATTCAATATGCTAAAAGTCTTTACAGACAAGAAGGTTGTACATGTAGCAAGGCACCATATGAATAAAATATCTCATTTTAACTTAATATACACACTCTAACTGATATATCACATTTAGGATTTTTTAGGGTCTTTCAGTCTTTTTTTTTGTTATTAGTTTGGCTTTGGTTGTTTTAGGACCTTTTTCTGAGTGTATAATAAGAGTTGATCTATTAATGTTTTGGAAAGTAATGGAACATATTGAGATAATGCTGATAGGCTGCAGTGTAAATAATAATATTTAAACGCTGACAGCAAAACCAGAAACTGAAAGGAGTGTGAGAGAATCAAAGGTACAAGTCTGGGTCTGTTGGCATTCATTTCCCTGGGCCAGCCAGTTAGTTGACATGTGAGAGTTTATATTAGTGAAGTAAAGCGACAGAGTTCAGTTATTTTATTATTTCTGTAATAATCTGAATCGTAATTCTCTGCTGAGATTCCGGTAAAATTCTCAGCATTTCATGGCCCTTTGAATTAAATTAAAATATATGAAAATGTGTACTTGTGTTTTCCCATATATATATCACTATATTTATCTTTATTCTCTTTTTCTTTCTTAGGATGTTCTAACATCTAAAGAAACAGAAAAATGAAAGCCATGTAAAATTATGTTAAATTATGTGATAAAGCAAGTTTTAATGTTGTGCATCAGGACTTTTAGGAAACTAAATACATATAATATATATTTAAAGCTTAAATCTGACTCTTTTATGTCTCCGGTGCTGAAGCACATCAAAACTAAGATGTGAAAATCCAATTCTGTGACATGTGACAAGGAAGTAATTTTGTGTGTGTGTTACTCAGAATTTACAGAACTGAAAAAAACCGTGCCTTTGAGATGACAACTATTCATACATATTTTAGTGAGGGAGTGCAGGGATGCAGAATACATTCATTTCAGGGTAAATTAAAGAATCTTGTTTATTACTCCCAAATTTCACACACCATCAAGAATTAGGAAAACACTAGCTCCTACAAAAATTCACTGAATCTTTTTTTTCCCTCTCCTCTGAAAGCCTTCAGTGAGGTGGTAGGACTACATAATAAGTATTTCCAACTATGGGGAAAATATATTTATTACACAAAAAATGCCAGTTTGTGATAAAGTAGCCATTTTAAAAATAGGTTTCTATGAAATAGTGAAAACAGATAATATTAAACATAGCTATAATTCAACTCAATGTACTTTAACTTCTACATCTCATGGAAGACATACGATGATTTAAAAGTATAGTTCTATGCGAAACTCCTCAGACAAAGAAATGCTACATAAAACAGTGAGAGCATTTTCACTAGTATGCTCACAAGGTATTATCATTCTGCAGCAAAGCAGTAGAACATTTCAGGTTATTGGCATGAGCAATGTATTTCATTTCCATGGACATATAAAATCTAGGGATAAACTTGGCAATAGATTTGGGCACTAGGTTTTTAGAACTTTGCCACCAGTACAATTCTTTGTGCTTACAACTCTATTCCTTCTTTATTCCTTAAAGAAAAATTAGTAAGGTACCTCTTAGGTTTAAAATATTGGAGACTGCTATATTATACTTACAGTCTGGCAGGGAAGCTATTAAGCTGGTCATTAGTAGGCTCGGGATGAACCTCTCAGCTAAGGATACTGAATTCAATAAACACGTGTAGCTCTCCTGCACTGACCTGGCATGCTGGAAGTTCTCTGTCAGCCTCATTACCAGGAAGCATGTCGGGGAAGAAGCATTTTTCTGGAATCTAATAAAGAGACTTAAGTGGCATTCAATCTTCGTAACTGGTGGCAGCTGCAAGAGAAGCAAAAGAATGAAAAACCTGAAAATTACAACACCATACTAAAAAATGAAATTACTGGCTCAAAGAGAAGTCAGTACTACAGGTATGGCTAGACCACTCTACATCACAAGGCAAATCTTGCTTACAAGTGACTGAATTAATTCTCAAGAGTATCTTAGTACTTCAGGCCACTGCCTATAATATGGAAGTCAACTATGCATCCACCATATTGTAATGTTTTTATTTTTCATCCTATATATTAGTCCCCTCAAATTTGATTTTGTCTAACAACTTTAGCACAAATATATGTAGAATAACTTTTCCTTTGTAGTTCTAGGGGAATGTGATGTTCTTGATCTTCCTGCCTTTCTAAGAGCTTATACACATGAAAGAATTTAAGTCAGAGATACTCTGCCAAATACTCACAGAATCACAGAATCATCAGGGTTGGAAGGGACTTCTGGAGGTCCAACCTCCTCTGCCAAGTCAGGGTCACCTGGAGCAGGTTACACAGGAATGTGTCCAGGTGAGTTTTGAATGTCTGCAGAGGGAGACTCCACGGCCTCCCTGGGCAGCCTGTTCATGTGCTCATCCACCCTCAATGTAAAGTTCTTCCTCGTGCTGAGGTGGAATTTCTTGTGTTTTAGTTTATTGCCATTGCTCCTCATCCCATCACTGGGCACCACCGAACTGAGTCTGGCACCATCCTCTTGACACCCACCTTTGGATATTTATATGCATTAATGAGATTGCCTTTTAGTCTTCTCTTCTCTAGACTAAACAGGCCCAACTCCCAGAATCTCTCCTCATAAGAGAGAAGCTCCAGAACTCTAATCATCTTTGTGTCCCTCCAATGGACCCTCTGAAGTTGCTCCTTGTACTTGTACTAATTAAAACAGAGTACTTCAGTACTTTGTGACTTTCTTTTCAGATTTATCCAGTGACAAACTTTCTTTCTTGCACAGCTATTTTTTCCTCTGACATAGATTTTAGTTTTTTCAGTAAAAAAATAAAATCTCGTAGACTAGTAAAACTTGGCATTTGAGTTTAAAAGACTTCAGTCTTTACAAGATACAAAATATGTGAAAAAACCCATCTCAAATCTCTTGATGGCTTAGGGTCCCATCCTAAAAATTCATTTTTGGTTCTGCTACTATAGTACTTGAAGCAACTTCAAAGTGTTAAATAGCCAGAATACTTATGGTCAAGATATCTGTCTCGCAGATCTGTCACGTGACCAGATTTTTACAAAAAAAGGTGTTGTGCCTATGCAAAAAGGAAACAGAGAAATTGCCCTGGGGCACTCATTTTAGAAGGCACAATAATATGAAGGAGTAAAAAGGAGATCAAGAGGGGTTTGCAAAAGAAGAAGGTGGTAAGTTAGGTATGGGAAATTCAATATGATTCAACTCCAATAGGGGCTAAGAAAGACCTACGTACTGCAAAGATAACCAGGCAAAATATTTTTAACACATGTAAGCCAGTCCAGTCCTCTTGGACCACATGATTCTTGTTATTTTCCTGGTCCCAGAGTTGCTGTGGAGGCTTGCTCTGGTATGTGATATGTTACCAAGACAAAGGCTGATGCATGTCCAGATCAGAAAGAAATCCTTACTCTAAGCTGTATTTAAGCGCATCCTCAAATCCCCACTTAAAAGCTTTTCTTCCTAAGGATAAGCATAAGCACATCTCTCTTTTTTATGAAGGGTCATTTCTTGGACATCCAAATTAAAAACCCCCAAATGCTCTATTTCTAAAACACTACATAGAATGACAGTTTTCTGTTAGTACTCCGATCAGTGACCTCAGAGTGATTCCTGAGGTCTGAAGCTTCAATCCCAAGTTCGAAAAACTGTATTCCTCCAGGGAATAAAATCAAATGCATTTTATTTGATTGTGTAGTTACTCTCTCTTTTCTCCTTTTTTCCCCCTCTTACAGAGGCATGCGTTTTATTTAAATATATTAAAGGTCAACAGGATTATAAAGAATTTATTTAGGGACCATGTGAATGCTCTAAAACAATTACCTGAAAACTCCACATCAGATTATTCCTATAATAATGAATTTGATTTTTACTGGTTAATTTTAACACAACAATTCAGAAACAATGGTGAAGAATTTTCATAGTTCTTACAGTCATACCATAGATGTATCCAAGGCAAATAATTTCCATATTCAGAATAAAATGCCTTCTTTCTCTCTAAGATAAACCATAAAACTGCTTTTTCTCTCATTGCGCTGCTGCAACCAAAGTTCTAAACATGCCTAAGGTTGCTGAGCATTCATGATGAATCATACACATAAAATAGGTAGAAGACAACACAAGTGCCATTTTTCAAGGGGGTGGTTTCCAGGCTGGTGAAGTAACGAAAGTAGACATTTGGTTGTGAAGTGAGGAGAACATATTGCTAGTTACTATTGAAACTTAAAAGGAATTAAGTTGTGTCCAATGAATCTCTTATTAACCTGTTTGCTGATAGAATGTAATTTACCTTTTTCTTAGGCTGTTACCCAAGGCTTTCCACACATTCACCATTGCCCTCCCACTATGTTTTTCCCATTGGTTCTTATTTATTTCTCTTTCAAAAAATGGTGTACTTTATCTTTTGCTCAAGTATTGTGTACAGATTAAATTGCAGGGAAGAAAAATACATTCCACATATGTAGAGGAAATGTGCTATTTTCTTTAAAATAGAAACGTGTTGTACATTATAATTCATTAATATTGTCCTCAGACTAAAGTCAGTAAAACCCAGAAGCACCAGAAGGAGAAGGTTGCAGCCTTTACATGCAATATAAACATAAATTATCTCCTAAAATTATATGTTCACATATATTTAAACAACCTTTGCTCGTTGAAGCCTTGAGAAACAGCAAATAACTGTCGTGTAATAAATAACAGGTCACTAATGCTAACTCAAAACACTAGAGGATAAGCAAGCACAGCGTTAGTTATGGGAAATACTGAACCAGAAGCAACTCTTATTGCTAATTGAGAAGTGTGGCTGTAGAGGAAAGGCTACTGTGGTTAATATAGCCTCAGGGGTAGATTTCTAATTGCAAGGAGTGAAAGCATCTTGCCACTGACAAAAACTACTTTTAAAGATCTTCATGGTTATTTATAGATATTCTCTTGATTGTTGCCTCAGTTGAGCAATAGTAAACTTAGATTTTAATTGCTCTGATTTAAGGAGCAAGGAAGGAACCTACCTGACTGAAAATTACTCTGAATTCTACCTCTGTAATCATGCCTGCCAGGACTCTTGAATATGTTCACCAAGTAGTCTCTCTTTGCTTGTTAAAATGCCTTTTGTTCAAATAATCTCTCCTTGTTCATCACTATTCTCCACAGCTTCTCACTTCTTGTTTTGTGTGTGCATGCTGTCCTAATGGGGACTAAATTCTGCTACTTTATTCATCCTGAGCAATGCCTTGAAATACAATTGAATTGAGGTAATCAACTCTTACGAGGTTATACTGAAGCTTAGAAGTGGAGGTTGACTGGGATAGTAGCTGAACCTTGAAGCTTTTTTATGAAACCCTTGAAGTTTGCCCAGCATTATTAATGATATGTAAAATCATTTAAAGCCAAATGCAGTCATTTTCCTGACATAGCATTGAAACTTCAAGAGATACTGAAATGGCATCAGTGAAACTCATGCCACCATGGCAGAGGTCTACATGAAGGACATCATCAGGGTCCAGTCCTTCTTGAGTTTAGAAATATAATCTCAAGTGGACAGGTCAAAGGCTAGCAGAGGGACGATGCAGGGGTCAGATAAAAAGCCAAGCTGACACAGGAAAAGAGGGAAAAGAGGGAAAGCTATGCCAAACAAAGTAATTAGGAAACAATAGCGTCCTTCCCAGTCAACGACATTTAGTAGCAGAAGAATGAATGAGAAATTTCTGCAGCATTAATCATGCTTTTCCCCCTTAAGGGAACTCCTCATTCAGGAATTGACCCCTTGTCTGGCATTGTGTGAAGCATGATTTGGTTAATTAAATACCAGCCTCTTGAATCTGTTGGGCTCTTCAAATTAGCCTATTAGCAATTTAACACAATTTGATGAATTAAAACCAGAATCCCTGCTTAAATTAAGACAATGTTTGTTCTTTATAGCCCTTTTTGTTTCAGGAGATACCCATTTCCCGGCTGTTTTAAAATAATGTGTTGTCTTGGCATTGCAAAGTCGGTCCTGGCTTCTCTGGCCAAATTCTACCATTCTAGCTCAGGGTGAATAATTCTTCCCTGCCTAAACAAAATCCCTTCAATTACAGTGAGCTGCTCATCTTGAGCCAAGTACTACTATATGGAGTCGAAGTGGCAAGATGAAATCCTTGCTGAAATTATGCTGTACAAATATTCACAACATAGAGTTTTGGTGGGTGAGATTGTTAAACTATTTCAGTGACATTTTTGTTTAACAAGACTTCCTGAAGAAGTCATTACCTAAAGGGCCCCTAGCAGCCAGCATTCATTATTAGTGGAAGCAGACTCCAAGAGATAATACAGATATTTGGAAAGTTAATGTTGAAATTTTATCTAATTTTTTCTTAAAAATAAATCTTATCTTAAAAAACCTCAGTCAAAATCAAAACCTAAATAACCCTTCAGATGTGATATGTCAATGTTGTTCTGCCACCCTGCTATCTGAATTGTTTAAATGTGTAGGCAGGACGTGGGGAGGTGTGGGTGGTTGCATGTGATGTAACTCAAGGAAAGAATCTTTGAAGAGGCTTTGAATATGTAGTAACTAGAATTTAAAAACTGACAGATTTTGCACAGCAAATTCTTGGCAGCTTGAGTGTGATAAATAAGGTTGCTTATATTTGAAACAAGTTGGGCTCTTTTAGACTAAATTTATGTCAATACAGATACTGCCATTTTAGCCATATCCATTGAAAATATTCTGTAAAAATGAGGAAGATTATAAAATTCTCATCTCTTAAAATCCTGCAGTTGCTTATATGGAAATTGATGCGAATGGCTTGCAGCTAGTAACTAAGCCTAGAAGTCAAGTAAACCATTAGTATTGAGGGATGGTTATGAGGGAAGGAACATACTCGTGCCTCTCAGCAAACACTGTACATAGAGATAACTGCATAAAAATTTTACTGATGTTCCTCTTTACCAAGGCAGAGACTTCCATCAAAAATACTTTTAATTTGTTACGCTATATCTCAGAGCTGTAGCCTTTGAGTCAGTGTGAGTTCTGCAAAACATTACAGGCTAAATCTGGATGTATTTGAACAAGTGCCGTTGCAAAAACAAGTTAAAGTGTTTTGCAGAGACCAAGTAGAAAACCCCATCTGAATTTCTGGCTTGCGAAGTAAGACTAAATTGGAGGACTGTTCATTGTGCATTTTTTCCTCTAAACACAAAATGCTAAAATTGTCAATTACACTAACATGCAGTCACATCTTTAAAGAACAGACACCTATAAACCATATTATAACAACAAAGTAATATATAAAAGTGAAGTTCAAATAGCTTTTTCCCTTAGATATTCCCTAAAATTTTGCTTTCAATGTGTGGTGATTGCTAAGACTCTCTGCTAGAACTGGTATCTGGAAGAGCTACCAGAGAGACCTGAGGACCTTCACTGTAGCTTGTTGCATCTTTATTGTCTTCTCCGTTCCATATCTGAGATATGACCATCTACAGAAACTCTTGTGGTGACCATTTTTCAGAACTGATGTTATAGAAAACTAGTGGGTCTTTTTGTGGATTGCTGAAATCATATGACATCTTACTACATTTTATCTTTCATTTTATCTTAAGTCCAAAAATTATGACTGAACTAAATTTCAGTCCTGTATCGAGTAGCCCTCTTATCTTCTATGAAGTTATACCATAGAAAATTATATTCCATAATCTTGATTTTGGTTCATATTGTGAATTCTACTTGTGAGCTAACTCATTACAAAAATGTCTTCCCTGAGGTTTGAAACATCGAAAATACAGCATCTGTCTCCCTCTCTATATAGGCATATTTAGAAACATTTACATGAAAAAAAATACTGATTTTTGTTACTTTTATGATAGGAAATAATTATGCTTCATGGCTAGATTTTGCAATTTTTACATGCTCTACAAATAGAAAAATAGGGAACTGGTCAGCAGTAATGATCTTATAATCCAACAGGGAATGTGAAAGGAATAACTGTTTCTACTCAGACTAATGTCTCCCAGAAAAATCTGGCTTAAGCATAATTTACACCATATTTAGTACTGTTCCTTAAGATGGTTGAGAAGTGGCTTATTATCAGATAATTTTTATTTTCTTTCAATTTTTTTCTTTTAATTTTCATGGCTCAGCTGGAAGTTCTCATTCTTCAGCTCATGTATCTCACATTTTTCCTACAGGCCACATTCTTTCATCATACTACAGTTATCACACACAGAATCACAGAATATTATGAGTTGGAAGGGACCCACAAGGATCATCTAGTCCAACTCACCACCTAACACCCGTACAGAGACCGAGAGCACATCCCAGAGTGTAACACCAACCTAGATCCCTCACAGTCTAGCAGGCCACTCCGAGCCGGAAGGGGTCCAGGGTCATCCAGCCCTACACCCCCCAGCTAGACCATGTCACTAAGCTCCTCGTCCAGTCTTCTCTTAAACACCTCCAGGGATGGCGACTCCACCACCTCCCTGGGCAGCCCATTCCAATATGCAATTACTCTCTCTGTAAAAAACCGCTTCCTAACGTTAAGATTGAACCTCCCCTGGCGTAGCTTGAGGCCGTGCCCTCTCGTTCTGGTGTCGTCAGCCTGATTCACAATTATCTGTAATTCTTATAGCAATAGAAAATATATTGTAATACCTCAAAAATCAAGGGCAGAAGTAGTTCTCACAGAATGGGAGCATGAGAAACTCACACTGGGAGCCTGCATAAACACTAGGTATATTTCAGAAATGAAGGTTCCGAATTTTGTCTGAAAACAGGTACTCCTGAATTTACCAATGGAAAAGCAAGAAGATTTTGGTTGTCACCCGATTTTAATTCCATCAGCCTTCATAAAATTGGTTCTAAGTATTAAATGTTCTAATAATCTTATTAATTAAAGGTTACTTCATAATTAGTCAAATTTTATTCTTGTCATGTTTAGTCTAAAGCTTAATAAATCTAATGTGAGTAAGCGAGGCTCTGTAATGCTGGCTTTGAACCACAGAATAGATTTTGCCGGTGTCCTGTGGATACAGGGTGAATTTTTTCTTATTTCTAGGTTTGTACATGGATTTAATTTTTTTCCTGAGAAGATTTTCAGAACACTTTCTGAAACTGGACTTCCTTTTTTAGTCTAATTTTTTCTTCTTTGAAGTCACCTGCACTTTGATTTTTCTATAGCACTCTGTACATACAGTGTGATCTAATGGAGGTGCAGCAGATCTCAGAGTGTTTGACTCAGTCATACTGACAGTACTTCTTGCTAAATATTTTTGTCTTCAACTGTAGAAACGTCTGACTGGAAGGTGCCACGCCAAACAGTGGCAACGACAGGCAAATAATGCACCCTGAAATCTAAAATAGCAATAGCTTCCTATATTTCAAGCAATAAAGTCAAACACCTGCTAAAAAAAACCCAAGTACACTAAAATTATGAGAGGGCAGTGAAAGTGATGTAGGAGAATCATAAATTCTGAGAAGGCACGGCGTGGGAAGGAGGCTGAAAGTTTTGATTATTGTTTAACATATTAACAATTATTTCTGTTCTATATTATACTAGTGAATATTTTCCAGGCTTAAGGCAAGGTTAGGCATGGGCTGATAACACACTCAGGATCTGCATATGCTTTAAGTGACTATGGATTTGATGCACGGTTGAATGTCGTGCCCAGTAACTAAACCAGTCATGGTGCCAAAGCATAAGAACTCAATAACAGTTTTCTGTGACAGCAGCTCATTTTGTGGTTCTAAAACACTAAACCTCAGTCATTAAGGATGGAGTAAGTGGAACAGAAACCAAAATACAGTAAAGTTGCTAAAGTCATATGGCTCTTCATTAAACAGTTTTCTTAGATCAGAAATGAATGGTAAATATTCATCCTCCATGGATATATGATGCTGTTGTAGAGTAAGAAAAAATTGACAGCTTTACTTACAGTGAGTCAAAAAGACATTCTTAAAATAATTGGACAAATATTCTGGTGTGCGTTCAAAAAGTCCAAGAGCCCTACATAATGTACTCATCTGTAAAATAACCAGTATAGCACAAGTTAAGGTGGATAAATAATGACATTAATGTCATCTCTTTAGAGGTCAGCTCTGAAGAAATTAATGAGATAATAGGTAATATTAACAATAGATAATATTAACAATTTTATTATTTTGGCAAATATTAAGGAGCATAAATAAATAAAAATTAAAGTAATAGATACAATGACTATACTAAATAGAAAATATGAATTATGCATTTGTCTCAAGGGTTTTTTGATACCTTGATTTGAATTTTAAATATACAGTGAGACTAATAAACTTCAAAGGCTATACAAGTATAGAAATCTTTTTGAAATGCTCTTGCTATATTTTGAGACAAGTTTATTTTCTTCTGTGAATTATCTCTGATGAACCACCAGGAAAACATCACTGAGAGGTATAATAATCTACATGAGACAACAAAACATGAAAGATCAAGGTGTAGAAGGAAATCTCTATCTAATTTTTTTCCTTCTTCTTTTCTAAACACCTCATACATCTATGCTTGTTCAAAACTGATGAAAAATGTGGAGCACTTTTAATATTAAAATGAACAGCTGTGATAAATTCCTAAGAAGTACTAGGAGCTGCCATTGGGTTTAATTAAGAGTTTAGAATTTTGGTAATATTGAAACAAACAAAACAACAATGCCGTAGTAGCCAAGGTAAGTATTTCTCAGGAATGAGACTTACAGAGTTGGCAAACAAGTTAGCCAGAATAAAGAGTATTAGTAGGAATATATCACATGATAATCTGATTTCATAACTGTTACCTGTTATCCTTGTGTATCAGTACTGGAAACCTACAACAGCTGAATGATGTTTTTCTTTTGCAAAACCTTGGGAAAGCATTAGGTTAATCATTCTTGTAACAGCATGCATGAAGTAGCTATGAATTATTGTGATCTTATTCTGATTTTAGTAAGAATAAAGTAAAAAGTAAATAAAAAGGACATGATTTAACTGCCACCAAAGCTGTCAGTTCCAAAACCCTGTCTTGTCTTCTTGGTTGGCATAGGTGATCAACTGCACATACACCATCAGTGAAGAACACCAGAAGACAGATCAGTGACATGGAAAAAATTAAATTCAAACACGAATTTACACTTGAATCACCTGTGTCCAGACAGATGTTCTGGGAATTCTTTCATTTCTGAGTGATAGTTTAAAATCTTCAGACACCTACCCTGCTTGGGAGTTGCCTTGTCTTTTGAATGACAGATAAGAACATCATGGCTGTTGAGGGCAATAATCGTCCCTACTTTCCCTCTGAATCTCCAGACAAAGGACAGTGAGGCACGTGTTTCTGTAATGTGCAACACCAAACTGCTTGTGAAAAGTCATCTTTCCCATGTCAGTCATACTCAAAATCGTTCTGAGGGAAGATAACACAAGATTTCAGACATACAGCAGCTCCAATAGCTTCTTTGCTCTTTTGCTTACCAAATGCATGTGTTACAGCCCTTTTACCTTTCTCCACATAGAATTTTCATGTAAGTGCCATCTACTGACTTTGTATACAGAAGGAATATACAGAAGAACTATTTGTTACATTAAAAAAGAATTAGAATTTAAAATGTACAAATAACACCCAAAGAATGACATTTAGATGCTCAAAGTGTAGCTATCTCAAAACAAGTAAACAAACCAAAACTCCAAAAGACCTCCCCAAACCAGGTGTTAATCACATGTTTCACGTTTCACACTTTTAATGTCTGTTTTAAAGGCAATTTTCTAATTCTAAATTGTTCAGGACTGACATCATAGCATCTCGTTAAATCTTATTTCTGGGTCATCCCATCTGTGACAGCTATTTCTGTATGTCTACAATAAGATTAAAAATTTTGAAATTAATACCATTTTATTTTTTCTTTTTATTTGACTCGCATTTCTCATCCAGGCACTCAAGAATACACATCTCTTTATACTGGAATAATCAGAAACCTCGGCAAGTTTGCATTTAAGTGGCTGATTCTTTTTTTCCCCACAATGCGGAAAATAACTTAGTTTCACAGTATGGATTTCAAAACCTAAAAATTTAAGATCAAAACAAATGAAAAACCCTGTACATTGGAGGAATCAAAACACACTTTTATTCAGCCTGTTAGTCTGTTCATCTTGTTATTAACCAAGGAAAATACCTGCAGTACATCTGGCATTACGTTTTGCTTCCTTTCTTCCTGAAAATTTCCTTTATTGTATTTCCTTTATATGCCTATCATCTTCCCCCCACCCGGTCATATTTCTGTTCTTGGGGAGCATAGGTTATTTGTTTTGTTACGTGCTTTTATGATTCTTTGTCTGATTCTTTTTACCTCTTTTTTTTGTCCCTTAAGCAGATGTTTCTCTCCTATGTCCAAATTCTGGTTGCTTCTCCTTCCCATTTTTCATTTGTTTTCTCTCTCTCCTGCTGGCAGACAGATGGGGGACTGGCTGCTTGGCACTGAAAATGGTATGGAGAGGTTTAGTTCCCATCCCACTACGAGAACAGCCTGTTCCTGTGATATTTCTTTGCAAATAGAAGGAGAACACTCTGTAGTACCAAATGGCACCTTCCTGGGACTGCTCTATTTTCATGACATTCTGAAAAGTCCTCCAAGAAGTTTGTGGAAAAAATTGATATAAGGCTGACAGCTTGGATTTGAGCCCTTTTGTCTTCCACACAATTACTAAACCTTGATCTGTTCAACATTTTTCTTTTTGGGTGATGCATTGAAAGACAAATGTGAAAGAATAGCTGGCTTATGCTCTTCCAGTATAAACTTGGAGTTTTCAAAACACAGAATGTTCTTTCTATCAGCAAGAATACATACTGTATGTGTTGAACTGGTACAGAGTCTTGTCTCATATGCTGCTTTTATCTGAGCACTCTGACACTACAGCCATACCATTAACATGCATCATTCAACTCAGAAACACATTATGGAAAACTTCTGCCCCTTTTTACATGGTAGATAAAACAAATTATGGATTTTTTTCCCTTAAAATTCATATGAGCTTGATTCGAAAACTAAAATAAAACTGTTGTAAAATGTAGTTGTTACAATTGATATCTGGCAGTAACCTTCAGCTAGGAGGAATACCTTCTCTTTTATTGAAATATAGATTGAGAATTGTTCTCAAAACAACAACAATCAAAAGAAAGAATCCATAAACAGCATCAGATTGACTGGTCTTTATATGCAGTTTCATATGAGAATGAAGCACTGTTCACATATGACCTCCAAATTGTTGAAGTTCAATCAGTTAAAAACCTTTATAGTTCTAATAGACTAAAGCACTCTCTAGCCAATGATCACGTTTTTATTTATTCTTTCTTTAATCATTTAGTGGTACTTATCTGTCTAGGACAGGTCTTCAAATGCTGACGTCTGAATTTACTTGCTTAAATAACTGGTTGAATTAGGAAATAAGGAAGGAGAATTTGTGATCTTGTTTCTTATGACTCCCTCAACTTGTCATACGTGTACTTTGAGTCATTTTGAAAGCAGCATTGTAAGAAAACACTTTGAGGCAGATCTGTAGGTAGGAGCTGGGAAACAAATTCCTTGCTTCTGTCCTCTGCAGAAAATGAGTTTGGGCACACCTGGGTAGGGATGTTACGCAGAGGTGACATTTAGAGTCTGAAACATCTTTTGTTCTCTTTGCAAACACTGCCAACCATCATAAATTTCTCTGTAATTTTGGGCACAAAAAAAAAAAATAAATCTGTTAACCTGCGGAAATTAGGGTGTTGTGCCTTATTTGATAAAGAATAATTAGATTGCATCTCAGTCTTTCAGCATCTTACTCTCTGCATTTAGTTTTTTAAAGATGTGGGTGGAGAGGTGGAAAGGCTATTTTTGGAAAAAAAATTCTTTCAAATTCTAAATTTTCGGGATCTAAGCATGTGTAGAGCTAATCCTTATGCTCTATGTCCGTGTCCCATCCCATCCCTGCCCTCCCCCCCACCCCTTCTATTTTTCTTATTTATTCAATATGAATCTGTCCTACATTTTGGTAGATTGGATGCAAGACTACTACTTGGATATGATATTGTGAGTTTTATATAGTGACTTACAAGATTGCATTTTAGAATAGAAAGAACTAGAGGGTGGGCCATCATATTTATTTTAGTGTGAATCCTACAGAAGATGCTGTAGGTGCTTCTCTATTTGTTACACTTCCTTTTAAATAGTTCAACCAATAAGTGCAAAGAAGGATGCAATCTACTACAGAAACAATCTAAAAGGAGGAAATAGGGACTATTTGTGTTGAATGGATTACACTAAGATAGCTCAAAAGTAATATTTTATCAAATTTATAGTTAGTTATGCAAATATAATATCATAATCTCAAAGATTTTATGTGGTGTTTCGATAGTTTACTTTGTTCATTGATTTAATGGATGATGNCGAGGAAATAGGGACTATGTGTGTTGAATGGATTTTATGTGGTGTTTCAATAATTGACTTTGTTCATTGATTTAATGGATGATGAGAGAGAGAGAGTGAGAAAGAGAGAGAGGGAGGGAGAGGAGCACTTTCTTTTTGTGTTTGAAATGAGCCTGGGACAGGTCTAGGGAGTCAGTACTCAATTACTAAACCAAAATTTTTTAAGGTTTTTAACCATGTCAATCGTTTAGAGGACTACTCTGTTGAGTAATTTAAAATATTGAGATGACTGCTAATGGGCTAGAGCTTTTCATGTGTTGATATCCTGCACTTCTACTTTATAACAAATAGATATGAATATAGGAAAAAAATTCTATAAAAATTTTAGTCCTGATTGTTCCAGTTTAAAAGTGCCCTAAAGCGAAAAACCACCCTCTCTCCTGCAGGCTGGTATTCCTAAACTCATAGTTCTTCATTTGAAATTAGAAGGGGCTTATACTACGTATCTAATTTTTCTTCATATGTTTCTTGATACTAGTATGCATCTTAGGGAATTTGCACAGTTTTGTATTTTTTGCCTCTGCACTTTTTCAGGGCTTGTCAATACAGTTGAGTCTCCTATATCAGCCACCCGCGGTCTTAATTGGGATCCGCATAGCCCAACTTCTGCGTTGAATGGCGGCCATGCTATTGCCGCCGTCATCACCCACACCACCACTGCCGCCCGTGCTGCCCCTGCTGCTGCATGAGCCATCACCGCTGCCCATTCCACTGCCCGGGCTGCCACCTGGGCTGCTGCCGCCACCATGGCGGCGGCAGGTCAAGCATGCACAGTTGCAAAACAGGTCTCCTACATCGCTAAAAAATCATGCCGCTAAGATCTGAAGCTGCAATATGGGGGGCGCGACGTGCAAGAGGGCCAACTGTAAATCAAATATGGAAGGTAGTTTATTCATTTATCTCATTTTTAGGAGTGCCTGGAATTTCTCCCGGCAATTAATTATATTTAATTTCAGTGCATTTTCTGTTCAAAATAATACATTACAGACAGCTAAAGCCAAAATAAACATATATCTTTAAGCACCCTCTGGCATAGTCTGTAGAATCTGAAAATGAAAGTCCTTTACTGTGAACTTCATGAACTGTGGTATTATGCTAGAAGATGAGTTTGGTGGCCTTTGTACAAGTGTTTATTACTTAAAAAATATAATAGGGGGGAACAGTTAAGTGTTAGTGATTCATTCTTTTGAATAAATTGCTTCTGAATGAGATAAGGCATCAAAATGCTGCAGTTTAATTTATTGTTTTGATTACTTAATAATACAGATTATACTCTTTTGTTGGAAGCCATTAATCTCAAAACACATGGGTCATATGTGCTGACTGATGCAACTTACTATGCAAGAAAGGAACAGTGGTGCTGTCCATGGGAACACATCATTGTTCATGTTGCAGAGTTGTATGCTGAGGAATACACAACACAAGCTATTCCCAAAGTCCATGTGAAGTGAACATTAAAACCAGAAGCCTTTCAGGTATGTGATTCCTGTGCTTTGCTGGGCAATGATAGCCAATGATCTTGCCATTGTTAAGCTTAAACAATGAGGATAAGTCATATATTCCTTTCCTACTGCTGCTCTAAATTCCTTGTAGAGACCCTTGTGCTCACTTTGGTTGCATTTAGAAGGCTGTTATTTTCAATTCTGCAAGCTAAACATCAAACTTGCATTAAAGTGTGTCATAAAGCACCCCGAAACACCAAGCAGTGTGTTCCTCCTCATCCCACCCAACACTGAATAGTTTGATAGCTGAACTATTTATCCATAGCCCCAATGACTTTATACATCCAAGTAAACTCCTGATTTGTTTTTTTCTGCTGCCTATCATCTATGAACTTTCCTAGCTTAGGTCCACCAGCATTGATATAAAAGCTGTACCTCCTCCATTAACTTGCTTAGAAGTAAAGTTTGCTTCTTCTCAGAGATCCTTGCTCATGGAATCAAATCTGATCCACAGAATCAATTTGGAACTGATAAAATTGATCCATATAGTTTATGGACTTTATGTAATCTGAGCCTTTCCTGCCAAGAATATGTTGTGCAGACCTAATACAAGACAGTTATTGCTATCTGAAGTAATTAGGGTTTTTTTCCAAAAAATAAATACTTTTTCAAAAAGAAACAACATCTCACCTCCCAAGAGGCATTATTTCCAGCTAGAAAACTATAACACAAACACATATAAAATGTTATCAGTCAAAATCCCTGAAATACATAGAGGTTTCAGCAGTGTTTCATTGGACAGAAGATAAAAAAGACCTTAGGGCCCAATCCTTACTAATCCATCCTTTGCACTGATTGAATACTATGGATTTAGGGAAGACAAGAAATTGAAGGCTAAGGAACTGATAGACTTCATCAGCTAGCTTGGAGCAGTGGACAATATTATATAGAACTTTAAATCAAGAAATTCTTTAAATAATCCTTCAGATTCCTCCTTTTGTGGTTAAATTGAAAGAAGTATGCATCTATGTTATACAGACATGTTATTGTTTAGGGGGTTTTCTGCTGCTCTGGCAGCGAGAGGGTTAACAGCTCAGTTCTTGCCTGAGCTCTCTGTGCTGCCGTGGCCTTCAAGGTTATAGAGATAGAGGCGTCTCTGTGAATAACATACTTGGGAGAGAAGAAAAAAAATTTAGTAGTAAGACGTAGCGTGCCAGCTCAGAACCTGCGTCGGGAGGCTGAGAGATTTGAAGGCCCCCAGGCCCACGAGAGAAGTGGTAGAGATGTTCTTCCAGGCATCCCGCTGCTGCTTGTGAATTGGACTGACCATGGTGAAAAACCTATGGACCAGAGAGAGCGAGAACCAGTACTGCAGAATCCACCTAGGCCACGACTGAAGATGGAGAGATAAAAGCTGGACAAACAGCTGATGTGTTGGAGCCCAGAGACAGAAGCCTGGAGCTAGCTGAGAGCTCGGAAGAGATCCTTGGACAGACTTTTTGTGCATTGTGGTAGGATCTGTGTACTTTGGG
>WEKX01017686.1:63223-95636 GCA_013390025.1 Pitta sordida
GTTTACCCCTACCCTATGTTCCCCCTTTTTCTCCTGGTGGAAAAGGGAATATTACATCTATTGTAAGCGAAGGAGGGGTGGGGGGAGAAAGGTTGCCTTCTAAATGATGCTTCCCTTGCAGTTCTGAGCTTCTTAGTTAGAAAAAATAAACCCTTTATATTCTTTATTTGTAGTTGCTTTGCTTTTTTTTTTTTTGCCTGTGACCAGTTTTATTTTATTTTCCAGTCTTATTTTCCAGCTTGTTTTTTCTAGTTTTCTCCTTCAGGAGAGGTTGTAGGTGAGTCTCTGGCATCCAGCCAGGGTCAAACCATGACAAGACATAATTGCTGTGCTTTAAGTATTTTTATACTAAATTTAGATTAAGAAACCTGTTCCCATTTTCATATGCTTCATTTTTATTTTAGTCCTGTAATATATTAGAAGGACAATTAGAAGGACTGCTTGAGAGGGTCCAGAGAAGGGTGACAAGGATGGTGAAAGGACTGGAGGACAAGCCCTATGGGGAGCGGCTACAGGAACTGGGGTTGTTCAGTCTGGAGTTTTCAACTACCTGAGGGGAGGTTGAAGTCGGGTGAGTGTGGATCTCTTCTCTCAGGCTGACGACACTAGAATGAGAGGACACGGCCTTAAGCTGAGCCAGGGGAGGTTTAGATTGTAAGGAAGAGGTTTTTCACAGAGAGAGTGATCGCTCATTGGAATGGTCTGCCCAGGGAGGTGGTGGAGTTGCCAGTTTAAGAGAAGACTGGATGAGGAGCTTAGAGACATGGTCTAGCTGGGGATGTTGGGCTGGATGGTCCTGTGGGTCCCTTCCAGCACGGAGTGGCCTGTGCGCCTGTGAGGGAACTAGGGTTATGTTCACAGCTCTAGGGTGTGGGTTCAGTCTTTGTATGGGCGTTAGGTGATTCTGTGATTCTGTGACAACAAACCAGAAAAGTTTTCTGGCCTTAAAGAGCCTTTTGATAGAACTTTTACAACTCAGTCTGCAAAGTCTGGGGCTTGATCATCCCTAAAACTTTTCTGACCATTTCATATTTCTCAGGGATGAAAGCACTGTCTTTGCTGGATCAACTTGGGTCCTTTTAATCATCCAGTTCCACATCCTCTGGAAGACGATGAAATGCATGTTCTAGCAACTAAGTATATACTTTTCAAAAAAGAAAACCTATTTCACAGCAGTGTACCAATAAGTGTTACAGAAAAACAAAAATCCTTGCAATCCAGTTCTGGGCCCCTCAGTTCAAGAAAGGTGTCGAGGTGCTGGAACGAGTCCAGAGAAAGACAACTAGGATGGTAAAGGGGCTGGAAAATAAGCCCTAAGAGGAGAGGCTGAAGGAGCTGGGTCTGTTTAGCTTAGAGAAGAAGAGGCTCAGGGGTGACCTTATCACTGTCTATAACTATCTATAAGGAGGTTGTAGTCAGGCGGAAGTCGGTCTTTTCTCCCTGGCCTCTGGAGACAGGACGAGAGGTCCAAGTCTTAAGCTTCAGCAAGGAAGCTTACACTTGAAATTAAGAAAAGGTTTTACACTGAAAGAGTGATCTGCATTTGGAATGGGTTACCCACTGGAGGTGTTTAAGGGTAGGCTGGACGAGGTGCTAAATGATATGATCTAGATGTTAGATGTTAAGTTTAGTTGGATTATAGCTTGGACTAGATGATCTTCAAGGTCTTTTTGAACCTTATCAATGCTGTGATACTGTGATACTGTAATTTTTTGTTTACCATTCAGTTTTGAGTGGGTAGACTCAAACCTGCCCTTCCTGTGCACTAGAAGACACTGCCTGCTCCTCTCCTGTGCTGCCCAGGAGCAAATGGCCTCATTTCTGCAGTTCCATATCCTATCTAATATACTCTGTTACTGAACAGGGCCTATTAATTTGCCTCAGTCAAAGCTGGAAGCCACACAGTTTCCAGCTGGTTTAGAGTACAGAGTGAGTACACAATCATCTGTGAAACACCTTAGAGTCCATAGCCCAACTTAACGATGCTTCTAGAAATCAATAGAAGTTGCAGATAATGTAAGTTAGGGAAGGCTTGTGGAGACAAAACTGTCTTTCATCTCCCCTTCATTAAGCACTCCGGAATTTTGAATATGAACATAGAAAAGGTTATTTAAGTTTGTATTCATCAACTATTTCACAGCGAAACCCAGGTTATATTACCGAGTACCTCTGTAAGAATTAGATACTGATTAATTATTAATTAGTCCATTTTTACATGCTATCCAGTCTTCAGTATGGTATTTCAGTGACACTCATAAAAGCAAAATTACTCTTTTCATTTCAAATTTTTATTCATTATTAGAAATTCTTCCTATTCTTTTCTGAAGGCTCACCAGCAAAAGAAGTTACACAATCCAAACCACAGTGCAAATTTTCTGGAGTTGTTACTCAAAGATGCTCAAAAGTGAGTTACTCTAAACAATCTATCTTACATTTCTAAATTATTGATAATTACCTTCTACTAAAGTATCTAAAGAAAAAAACTTCACACGTCTTCTGGTAGTTGTTATCTCTTACATTAAGAGCGGAATAATAGCTTCCTTTTTTTCCAAATAACCATGCTGCCACTTGACAAACCATTAGATGTAATAGACCAGCTTCCTCTATTTGCTACAGTAGTTCTGAAAAGTGGAAACTATATCCCATTCGTATACAGGGATGTTAAAGCATAGATTGATGCATGAGCTAAAAGCGGCAATTAAGAATAAAAAAAAAATTACAAAAAACATACATAAAAAGGTTTCTGGAAGTTACTTGCTCTTTCTTGAGATAATAGTACATGTGATGATGCAATTCATGTAGAACAATACTTTTAAGAGAATTATGTGATAGATTTTTAGGGGGTTTTTTCATTAACCCAGGCTTCTTTTTCAGAAATCACTTCAGTACTCAGATGTGTAAATCACAAAATCTTTTGAGATTGTAGAAACCCAGAAAGCTTGATGAATATGGCTCAAATATTTATTAAGTTTCCTCAGTTTTCAGATACAACATTAAAAGTTACTTATTTTCTATTATCCAGTTGATTTCTAGAAATAGTACCTAATTTTTTTATGTATTACAGGAATATTTCTGTATTTCTGAAAAAGCTGGAGGTAGGCTTGGGTGCCAAAAGTTGTTCAAGAAACAGAAGTGTATGACTTCCTCTTGAATATAAAGTTTATTGTAAAGCTACAATAAGTTCGTGTTAGGATGGCTATCAGAAGAAAAATAGCATCAGAAGCAAAGTGGCAAGTATAGGTTTAGGGCAGGTGGAAAACACAAAAAATTGTATTTACACTTTCTCAAGCTGGGGACAAACACTTTTCAGTTACAATGAGAAACTAATGGAATCATATTCTCCCCATATCTTTCTATATTAGTAAATTTTGATACACAGCAGTCTTGGAACACCCCAAATCCAGAATTTCCCTACAAATGTCACTACAGATTAATAACTGAAGAAAACATAGCAATAGGAGCTACTCTTATAAACTGACTCTGACGCTTATGATGCAGGACTGATCCCAAAAGCATTTCTCCTATGGTGTACTTGACTTTACCATGAAAAGGTGTATTGGCATGTTAGTAAAATAACTAAGAGAACTTGTCTTTCCTTCTTATCTCCACTGTCTTTTGCCATGTGATATACATAGGACAGTCCTACAGAAGGGGGGATATTATAGGACTTTTCATCTTGTTACTGCCTTGGAAATACAGCTCGCCTTGTAATACCTTGCGTAATTAAGAAAGGTCTCAACTGGAAAGAGCTGGTCTTTACTAGAGCATGAAATCAAGTTTTATTACAATAAACCATCTCAACAAGACAGGCAAATAAAGCAACATAACTAGATGTCACTAGGTAGCAGCAAGTACTAGATGGGAAAACTTGCATGCAACAGGAATTAATTTAATTCATCGAGAGAAAGTTTCTAGCAATTGCAGATGAAAATCAACATTTCACTTCTCCCTCTCTACAGACATTTTAGCCTGAGGTAAATATGGGACAATGAGAATATCAAATACAATAATTAACTGAGATAGCTGACACATGGAATCACACTGACAGTCCTCCCTCCCACCTCAGGTGACTGCTATCTGAAGATTTTTGGCTTCCCAGGTGGATTTGATCTCTGTGATGAAACAAAACTTGTATAAGAGAAAGCTGTAGGAAGAATTGTGGGTTTGGATGTGGAGGTATCTGTAAGTGAAACATTTTCAAAAAATTGAAATGCCTAAGAAATGGAGTTAGGAGTTAAGCAAGGACATAAAAAGATAGGTGAGCTTTTGTATGGTATAGTAAGAAACTATCTCTTAGTAGCCTTAAGCCTTTATTTTTCTTAGTAGGGTTTTGCAAGTAGAAGTTCAATGCTTAGCTTATGGAACTGACAATTATAGTCTTCTAAGGGTGAGCCAAGGGAACTTAGGGCTCTGTACAGGGTGCCTTTCATAAAGATGAATATGCTAATATTTGGGAGTGTAAATATGTGCACTATAAATAATTAAATGCATGCTTAGGAAATGTTATTAACTGTTTACTGCTTATGTAGGATTGGGCTAGACGAGGACTGAATGCTGATAACCAGGCTGATAACAAGGATGGTATATATATTCTTTTAATGCTCAAATATCTTGCCAGCATAATCCCGAGAAGGTAATTTTGATAAGATCTTGATAGAAGTATGCTTAAGTGTGTGAGCAAATTATTTTGGGGTTTTTTTGCTGCTAAAAAAAGAAAATTTCCAGAGCTGGCTGTCTAGTGTTAGCATTCTTCAAACTTTTTACAGCATGCTAGCACTTCAGTCTTAACAAACAGCTGTGCAACTGTTGATACTGGTAGACTATGAAGTTGCCTGAGTTGCTTAAGTCATCTTTTCAACTTTCTTGAGTACTAATTTTGGCAGACTTGCATCTCTTTTCATATAGAAGACTTTTTAAAGAATGAAGGAATTTTTTTCTCGTTTGATTAAAATTCTTTTAATATCCATTGTGCAGGTGTTCTTTTAGTAGCTCTCTTTCTTTATTTTTTCAGGTTATATTTTCATTGTCCTCCTTCTTCAGACAGAGGGTGATTAGAAAAGGAATACATTAAATAGCAGGAGAGATAGGAAATGGTATCCTCTCTTTTCCTTGTTTTCCTTTTGGTTTTGATAAGATCATAGTAGTGGTAAATGAACCAGTTCAGAATTCCTTTTCCCATTCAGCTCTCAGGGGCTTGGAAAGGTTTTACTTTCTTCCAAGCAGCCTGTGGAATCTAAGGCCTGTAACAGTGTCAGGCTATGCAAACACTGCTTTTAGACTAGAAAATTGCACAAAGTGTTAGGGTGTATCTGAAGATAGAAACAAGAAAATATGTATTAATAGGAATGCTGAGAGCACCTTGACATCCCTAAGAAAGATAATGGAAAATTGATCCATATTTTGACGTTTCTTCATTGGTGTAAAAACAGAAAAAGTGATATGTAGTAATTATTTCCTTTTGCCTTTTGAGACCATGGAGTTGGAAATGAAGTGATGAAATGTGGTGTGTTGAAGTTGTGATACCACCTCCAGAACTGTAAGATGCAAATGATTGCCTTGGTTACATCATCTTGCTTTCTTTCACTGGTGACAAAATAAGATTTTTCTTTTTTTTTTAGAGAAAGGAGTTAAATTTTTCCTTCTGAAAACAGACCCTTTGTACACTTTAAGGGTTAGAGGGCAGTTTGTTTCACTAGGGAGTCCATATCAATTAACTTGATCTGATATAGTTCCATGAGCATCACTTTAAAATCTGTTGGACTTCTAATGTTATATATTCCTACCCTGTATGGATTTTTCTAAAGGGATAAAAAAAATAAACAAATCAATTTATACATTTCCTAACTTATCCTAGTTCACTCTTTATCTCTTTCTATTGCTTAAGCACATAAAATGTTCTCAATTTATATTCCAGTGACAGTCTATGTGCCCATGGGAAGGAAAGCTTATTCATTGTTGTGCTTAATTTTTACTATTTCCCATGGTGTCTTACATGAAATGTAAACCAGTATTTAATCCAATAATCATCTTAATACGTCTCAGGAGTTCAGCTATTCTCTTCAAGTATTCGCTTGTAAATATTTTTTTAATCCTTCTCAGTGCACATGGCCTGTCTCATGTATTAGATAGCTGTGAAATCAGTCAGAGGACTTAAAAAAAAAAGTTTTCAGTATATCAATATAATCAATGTAGTGGGTATTTCATACAGCCAGAGTTCCTGTCTGGAAAACTGCTAGAGAATTTACAAGGAGCCCTGGCAATTTGAAGGGAGGCCCCTGTGTATTGTGCCTTGGATTCATGGTCACCCCTCTTGTTAGTGTAGAATAGCAGATGGGAGCTTGTGAAAAAACCCTGGTACCAAAGAGAAGCATGAAATAGCTGTGCTTGACTCTTTCTGCAGAAAGACATGGAAAAGGGTAGAATGATAATAGAATGTTTGCTAGTGACGTGATGGATTGGGAGGAAATTGTCATACTCTGTTTCTGATACAGCTTTCAAGTCAGAAAGATGCTTTTCTTTTGCCTTTCTTTTTTTTCTCTTTTTCTGTAGTGTTCAGATTGTGTGAGACAGATGCTCAGCCTCTAGCCACCATCCTCCTGTGGCTTCCATGCCTCCAATTTGATTGAATATGAGCACAGCAATGCTCTTTCTCCTCGAGACAATCTGACAAACGCTCTTTCTGTGAATGGTGCACTTGGTTGCTCTAGTAAACAGAGTTGTCTTTTTATCCAGATGTCAGGAGAAGCAATGACTTCCTCACATTGTAACTGAATTGAACCATATCTCATTCCTCCAGAGAAGCAGAGGCTACAAGTGTCATCTGATATTTCTTTTAGCTGATTCAAAAATATTTGCAATCAGGCTAAGGCCAAATGCTCCCTTGTCGTGGAAAAGCTGTAGACAGCTGCTTTTATCCAAAGAACTTCTGCAGCATTCACCTAGTAGGGTTCTTGGGAAATGCTTCCACCTGAGGTGAGGCATTTTCAGCCACACAGCTGTGCAGCAGGACAGAGAGGAATGCAAGAGCTCAAGCTTTTAAATGAGGCAGAACTGAAGAACTCTTCAAGAACTCTTCAGGCAATGAAGCAAAACTCTTGCATCCTCTGCGTAGTCATCCTTTGTTCGTTTGCTGGTCCTTGATCCTCTCACGGTTATCCCTTCCCTGAAAAGGGCAAGCTATTTTGTGTATTGAATATAGCTTATCCTGTCCAGAATTAGTCGGAGGTCTCTATGTCACTGATCCTGCACAGGTGGAGGAAGGTGTTTCTCCATCCCTGTGTTTCATGTTTCTATCAATACCCCAGGAAAACACACCTGCGTGTTGGTGAGCTTATTTTTTTGTCTGGTTTTTTTTAACCATCCCTCTAAAATGCCTTGTAGACATCTCTGCTTCTCCATGACTTACAAGCAAATGAAAATGGGATGTTTTAACCTACTGCTGGATTTTGTGCTGGCTGGAGAAGATTGGCTATGCTGTGTGAAGGCCCTAACACCAGAGCTATTAGAACTCGCCTGGCACAGCCCTTTCAGCCTGAATTTTGCTGGCTGGGATTGAGATAATGCTTCATCTATCTGCATCTTCTGAGGCTGGTGGAAGAACTGCCTTTCATTATTATCTTGGTGGCAAATCCAGGCAGTTTTGGTTTGGGGTTTTTTGGTTGTTGCTTCTATATTGGTGTTTTTTTTTTCTAAACCAAAGCAGATGCTCCTCTTATTCAGAGCGTTGTTTGCAATGAATGGGAAAAAATTAGGTGTGTTATTGTTAAGGCACAAACATATTGCTGAGAAATACATTGAGAACAGAAGTCTGGCAAGACACACAATTGAGATGACAACTTAAGTATAGCACAATAAGGAGTGTTGAAAGGACTTTGACAGTTTTCATTAACAGCGTTGTCTGAGGGAAATGCCTACTTTGCCAGTTCTGGCAGCAAGTCAAGACAGCAGTATGAGTGTTATTACCTTGGGCACTGAGCCAAGTAATTTTGTAGTAGAATTTTCATGCAAAACACATTAAAGATTTGACATAAATTAGAGAATATCAGTACACATATTTTAAATATCATGTTCTTGATATGAAACTAAATAGGAGGATCATGTGGAAACTTCTTAAACTAAGCAGTCTTACTATCTAAAATCGGCTTTAAAAATGTTTTTTTAAATTTGAGCTCTGATTTAGGAGTGATTTTTTTTTTTCTGTGAAATGATCTTAAGCACTTCCTGCCTCACTCTGACTTGGTGCAGCAATATGGCGAAAACCTAAAGTTACCAGAGTCTCACTGAATGAAAGGGGTTGGATTGTGAGAAAAAACACTGAATCTACTAATAATTTCAGGATGGTCTTCAGAGGTTTCCTTTATTTCCCTCACTCAGTATCCAGAAATAAGCAAAATAATGGAGCTTACTGGCAGAACTCAAGACACCTTCTAGTATATTCATGCTATAAAGTATTATAAATTGAATAGTTCTGTGCCATAATTCCCCCTCGTCAAATACAACTCCTGTGCAACAGAACTTCAAAACTGAAAATGTATAGCCACTCACTGTGTACATTTTGGATATCACTTTAGTGATTTGGTGATGATTGTGTCCCTAAACTAAGAGTGTGGAAAAATGCATTTCAGCTTACCGTGACTTTCATTTTCAGATAGCTATTTTGTAAAGGAATGAACAGCATGCAACTGGTTGGTTTGCTAACTTCTCTTTAAGGTGTTGCTGATTTTTTTTGTGCTTCACTTTTTTTCACACCTAACATTCTGATTGCAGTTCTTGATTATGTAATGCACATAGTTCTTGCTATGCATGACTTTTTTTTCCATTGACTGATACCTGACAGACTTGATAAGCTTGTACTTATTTTGGAGGTTTTCTTAATGTGGCGATTCAGTTTAGAATAGAAATGTGTGACTTCTTTTCAGTTGCTTGAATCTCATGTTCAAATCTGGGTGTGATATTAAAATATAAATCTGGTGGACACTTGCAAATTCTGTGTCCTCTCAGAACTATGTCAACGTGAACTACTAAGCATCAAATCTGAAGTGTTATTACTCTTTTCCCCCCCTTTGCTTTTAATACACTGTACGTGTATGTCAGACCTTTTTGTCCACTTTTTTACAGGAGGAATAGAATGTGCATAATTCTGCCACCAACCTGCCCCTGGGATTTCAATAACAATGCCAGCTCTTGCCTTTAGAATTCATGGATCAGACCATGAAATCTACATCTTTTCAAGGAAATGTAATACAGTTAATCTAAAGAGAAAGTAAAAGATTAGCCTCTTAAACTTTTCCTTGCTTTTTTGTTGATCACAATCTACCTTGACAGAACAAGATTGGCTCAAGATGAATTCTGTATTGCAGTGAGCTTCCTGATAACTTTGAATTTTAAGCTTACTTTTGCTTATTCTCAGTATGAACAGACAGTGTCTTCTATGAAATGTAACCACAGCTTAGGGTAACCTTTCAGTTCCTTTGGATGCAGTACCAACAAGGTTGTAAACCGCTTGCACCCATATGTAACTGCTGACTACCTTTTTGTGCCATGACATACCAAAAATTGGCTGAAGAATTCCCAGTGACTTCTGCTGCTCTTTTCAGCCTGGTTTTGGTAATACATACAAAGTTGGAAATGTTTTTCATATAATTCACTATGTTTGCAATGTCTGTGGATGAAAACAACTGCAATATCTGGTGTCTGAGTGAACTGCAGGGACTTTGGCCAGCAGATACTCACCAGGATA
Organism: Pitta sordida; assembly: GCA_013390025.1. Taxonomy (NCBI): domain Eukaryota; kingdom Metazoa; phylum Chordata; class Aves; order Passeriformes; family Pittidae; genus Pitta; species Pitta sordida. The sequence continues at coordinate 72,963 of WEKX01017686.1, forward strand.
AAAGAACAGGCCTCTCAGGTTGATGTTTGTTTTACAGTCCCTTGGAAGACCATGACACTGCTTGGGTCTGGATAACCCACAGCACAAATTGTGATTTGTAAGGCATTTGGCCAAAGTCTTACGGCACTGCTCTGCTGTTACGTTGTGAAGGCGATGCAGGCCTGATGGGAGTGAGAGGGGAGGCTGCTTATGCCATGTTGTCCAGCCATACTGCGCAATGTAGAAGTGCATGGAATGTATGGGACCCCACTAATGGAAAGACTATAGTGTCATTCTTGGACATCCTCCAGGTTCCTTATCTTCATTGTAGTTCTTGTCTGGTTTAAAAACTATTTTTAATATGTCAGTGCTTACAGCAGAGAATGTATATATTTTTTTCTCTCACCCTGTTGGTGTGGTAGTGTCAAATGAATCTCCTTTTCACATAAAGATCTAAAAATTGCTAAATGACAGTTAAGCTCCTCAGCATAGCATTTGGTTACAAATGCTGGCATAAATTTGTTATTGCAGCCTTCTGTATTTACAGATGTCTCTGTAAATTTAACCATTCAATTAGAGCACCCATTGGAACAGCAGTCTCTACAAAGATAGACTCAAATGTAGCAGAAACTTTGCATTTGTATATTTATGACTTAAAGCTTTTTAAGCAGCTATTTTTTCAGTTAATTACTTGTTTCCTGTTTTAGGGGGCTAAGTACACTTTTATTGTTTTCCTGTTGCAGAATCCTTTACACTGCCAATCTATTTTTTTTCCATTCTGAGGAAATATGTCCCAATATAACTTCTTAAGAGTTTATTTTAATGTCAGGTTCTGCATTTTGGTCATAATAACCCCAAGCAGAATTATAGGCTGGGAACGGAATGCTTGGAGAGTGGCGAGGTGGAAAGAGATTTGGGGGTATTAGTGGACAGCAAGCTTAACATGAGCCAGCAGTGTGTCCAGGCAGCCAAGAGGGCCAACGGCATCCTGGCCTGCATCAAGAATGGAGTGACCAGTAGGTCAAGGGAGGTTATCCTTCCACTATATTCGGCATTGGTTAGGCCGCAACTCGAGTATTGCATTCAGTTCTGGGCCCCTCAGTTCAGGAAAGATGTCAAGGTGCTGGAACAGGTTCAGAGAAGGGCAACTAGGATGGTAAAGGGGCTTGAAGATAAGCCTTATGAGGAGAGGTTGAGGGAGCTCGGTCTGTTTAGCTTAGAGAAGAGGAGGCTCAGGGGTGACTTATTGCTGTGTATAACTATCTAAGAGGAGGTTGTAGCCAGGCAGGGGTTGGTCTTTTCTCCTTGGTCTCTGGGGACAGGACGAGAGGTCATAGTCTTAAGCTTCAGCAGGGAAAGTTTAGACTTGATATTAGGAAAAGGTTTTTTACTGAAAGAGTGATCCGGATGTGGAATGGGTTGCCCACAGAGGTGGTTGAGTCACCAACCCTGGATGTGTTCAGGGGGAGGCTGGACAAGGTAGTGAGTTGTATGATCTAGATGTAGAGGATAGGTTAGTTGGACTATAGATTGGACTAGATGATCTTCAAGGTCCTTTCCAGCCTTATCTATACTGTGATACTGTGATTTTAGTGCTTTTATTTGATTCCCTGTGATGAGCAAGTGTTTTAATACATTATTTTTCCAAAGATGGTGATTTATTGTCTTTTTATTTGAAACTGCAAGCCTGTTAAAGGTGCTTAGTATTTAATGTATCTGACAACTCAAGGAGATGGGAGAGCCTGTGCTCTCGTAGTAGAGAATGGATATTGGCTTGTGAAACAACTTCAGTGTTCATGGTCATGCTGTGGTTGACAATAAAACAATACTGAGAAGCCTGTATGAGTAGTGTGTTAAACTTCTCCTGTGGAACACTGTGAAATAATCTTGAGCGCAGACTTGCAAGTTTGTTTGGACTGTGTTTAGAGTGATTCTACAATAAAGATTACTTCTTGGGTATACCTGGCTAGATCTGGGGTCAGACTACAGGCTCTACCAGAAACTTTAGTTCTACCAACTTTTTTGGGTTCATCTGGTTATGACAAAAGAGGCATTCACTTGATATGACATAGATCTGTACCATCTGCTTTTCTGTGTGCTTAGGTTTTTCCCTATGGCAGGGACAATGACCAAACCTTTAGCAGAGGAATAAACCAGACTTTAAAAAGTTAGTCTGAAGCAGTGTGTCCTGGGTCAATTAAGATGAAGTATGAACTGAATTTAGAAATACTTGAATAATATATATATATGGAGAGAAATAAGAACTTTACTGGGAGAAATAATAATAATAAAAAAATTAATATAACAAATATATATATGTTGAACAACAACAATAACAGTATCCAAAAAAAAAAATGGAACCATGACAACTGTAGACATCTGGGAAAAACAAAACGAGCATGAGGGGGGTGCCTAGTTCAAGGGAAACCAGGGCATCTCTGGGATTCCAGGGGCAGAAGAATACCGTTCAAGGTGGGCAAACCAGTGGAGTAACAGCCAGTGACTCTTTCCTGAAATGTCCAAGGGTCTGCAGGGAGATCCAGCAGTTGGCAGGGGAAAAACTGTGCTGAGATGAGTAGTCAAAGGTCCACGTGGTCCTGGGCAAAATGGCAGCAGCAGAGATCAGAGGTGAAAGCGAGGTTTCCTCAGTCCAGAAGATCCATGAACCCACTCCTGAGGCCCAGGAGCTGTAGTTATAGGGCCTTGGGCCTCTCCCATGTCACATGCCTTGTAGGTATGTCTTCACATGCCATTGGCCGTCACTCAGCCTGCCCTGGCCCTCAGGCCCCTCCCCTAGTCACATGCCTTGCTGGGAAGGGAAGGTAAGACACAGGATCCTCCATTGTTTGTCAGGTGAAAAGGAGAAAACGCCTCCCCTGGCCACATTCCTTTCAGGGGAGGGAAGGGGAGATAAGAAGAGAACTCTATTGTCTGTTCCAGTAAAAAGGAGAAAAGTTTTACAATAGAACAACAGGGCTCTCCACGTGACACAAAGCATACTTTTTTTATTTTAGCGGAGTCTACTTCTATAGTTGTTACTTCAATTTGCTTTAGAAATACAACTGTTGGCTGTAAGAGTCACATTCCCAAAAGCTGTCCTTACACTTGTATCTTGCTACTGTACACCAGGAAATCAACTTTGCTTAGTACATTATTTATTTTCTAACAGTCATTTGGTTTCAGTCAATCAAGGCTTTCTTCCTTTCTTTTCAAAAACTGTTCTTTCTATTGTTCCATAACTTCATATCTATTTTGTGGGAGGAGAAGGTCTTTCTGGAGCTCTGCTTTAAAAAAGAACAGTAAAAAACCTCACGCTCTATATGGGAACAAAATCAAATTCCCGAAGCTGCAATGCCAGCCATGCTGCATAATGACAGCAATGGGTCTTCTCCAGCATCTTTTATAAACTGCTTATTTCAATTAAGTGGCTTGACTGAATATCTGATATTGTTGCATACATTTATCATTCTACCTGATTAAACCTTTATGCTTTTCCTCAAAATCCTGGTGATAATGTGTGTTTTTCTTTATTGGCTGCCTTCCTTGTCTTCTTGGTATTAGTCTTGTTGCATGACATGAACAGGATTGTGTCAGAAATTGACCCTTGAAAGAACTTCTTCAGTTTGTTTGTCAGGGTTTCATCTTCCCCTCCTTTCCTTTTTGGATTTCATAGTCCATATACTGTGTTAAAGGAATAAGTTGCAGAAACTTGATAAAAAAATCTCATGATTTGTTTTTCTATAGATGATTCATGACAGTTTGGGGACTATTTTATCATTTTTTCCTCATAATACACCTTTTCTTTAGAAACATGAAATGACTGAACACTAAGGTGCTTTTGCCTAATATTCTCTACAATAAGTATTAAGGCAAGGGAAGTGTTGACTGATGCCTGTGCTGCTCACTTTTACTTGTTTATGGGTATTTACCAGCCAGTTTCCTTTTTTGTGATACTCTGCTTGCAGAGATAGCTGCTCTGAATTAAACTCTCATTAGACAGCCCATATGTAATCTGAAGCGGTGTTTGGATTGTGCTCTGAATTGGATTTCTTTACATGCTCAAGCATAATCTGGAACAGACAGATGCTACTCTAGGTATCAGTGGAGCTATTTGTAGATTTTTTTTTTTTAGTAACATTTGCATACTGAAACTTCAACTCCATGGAAATACGACCTGCCTTAATATTTTAAGTTACATAAGACTCTAGATGTCATGCTAACAGAAGTATATTGTTAGCTTTTAAAAACTTGAAATAAAAGTTCACCATGAGTCACTGTGAGAATATAGAGTTATTTCTTGTTTTAAGGTATTTTGAGAGGAAATAGCCCATGAAAAGTACAAAAACCTGTTTTTTCTCTGAAATGCCAGTGTGCTATGTAATTCTTCATGATCAAATACAGTGAGAACAGAGAGCCTGAAATATTTTAATCTGTGAGTGGAATTCATTTGTTATGTAAATTAAGTGGGGAAAATTGTGCAGATGTGAGAATAAGAAGTTTCACATTCACATTAGGAGTCCAGCTTCTAATGTCTTAGTACTAGTTCATCTTTTATTGAAAATTTCATTAATTTTCTGTTAACTTTAATAACAGGTATGTAGGAGAACTCCATAATGTAATTGGCTAAAGGTTTTTCACTTAACAACTACATATACAGTGTGTGTGCATATAGATAATCAAACACTATTTGCCTGTTCCTTTGAGTTGTTAATTATTTTAAGTAATCAAAGCTGTGCAAGTCTGCAGTGTTTCTATTCACTCAATTTCAGACTCTCCTCATGCGATTTTTTTCAACATCTTTTATGCACTTTCATGAAAGGAGTCAGGAGAATGTAGACAGGTGCCATGCCTAGGAAGACAGATGCACCAGATAAGAATATTTAAATGATTCCTATTTGGTTTTTCCTGATTGCAGCCTCAGTGAGTATGTGAGGTGGAGGGCATTAAACTTGACCCTGCCTGATACTGCTCTGAAGTCTGCAGGAGCCTGGGAAGTCAAGTAGTCTTGCAGAAAGTATTTCATGTGGCTCTAGACTGAAAAAGCCAAAACAGTCTAAACTCTGAATGTTCAAGAATAGTGGTTTCCTCTCTTCCAGTGCCTCCTTGTATGGTACCAAACCTGTAGGTTCTTTTCCTGTTTCCATAGATTGACTTAGAATGAGAAATTTCTGTGTTAGTTACAGCCCTACAGGCCTCAATATCTATACAATTGCAATTCTCGTCTTTGGTCAAGGAGTTAGAGTAGCATGAAGAAGGCTGGATAAGTCTAGACATCTGGTCTGTGGCCATATGCCTTGAAATGACTTGTAGTTGTACGGTAACAGCATGGTGTTTAAGAAAATTCCAGACTTCATCTGACAACAATTTTAATTGCCCTTCATAAGGAGGACACTTTTTGATTATTGCATCCCAGTGGCAACTGGTATAGTTTCAGCTCAGTGTGTTTGTTCTGTGCTTTGTATAGAGTATATGACATCTTTAATTAAAAGCAGTTTTTGCTCCAAAAATCGAGTACTCTCCTCTTGAACAAGAGATGAGAAGTATGATGGAATCATGCTTCTGAGTAAATGTGAAGTGGAAATGTGGTAGATCAACACCTGAGGTGTCTTGATGTACTTCTCTTCATGTGTCACTGCAAGTCCAGTTAAATTTGGGGGGAGGATTATTTTTCCTTCTGTTTTTTTAAAAAATTACCTAGGTTTTTATAGCAATCTTTATCTCCACCTATTTATTTATAACAAACTGTTCTGTCACAGCTCCCAAATCATGAAATCTTGATAAGGTTTGTTTTAAGGAGCTATACTTGACTGTCAAAACATAGAAATTTTCAGGCATTTGCTTAAATGTGTGCTTTCAATTATCTCTTATTCTTTTTGGCTCTAAACTCTATGTGCAATGCTCGTTTGCATTTCTAACATAGAATTTTACAGACTACATAGAATACTCTATTTTAAATATTGAATAAGGTATTAATAATAAGTTGACCAGAGCTCCTGGTGTAACTCTATAGGGCTGCAATGTCTGAAGTAGTCAGTCAGTAAAAGTGAATTCCTCATTAAAGCAATGACTATATAAACAGAACCAAAGCAAAATCTGTAAGGTATGTAGTGTTCTAGAGCTTACCAATATAATTACCAAGAATACTTCACAGAATCACAGAATATTATGAGTTGGAAGGGACCCACAAGGATCATCTAGTCCAACTCACCGTCTAATACCCGTACAGAGACCGAGAGCACATCCCAGAGCGGTAACACCAACCTAGATCCCTCACAGTCTAGCAGGCCACTCCGAGCCGGAAGGGGCCCAGGGTCATCCAGCCCTACATCCCCCAGCTAGACCATGTCACTAAGCTCCTCATCCAGTCTTCTCTTAAACACCTCCAGGGACGGCGACTCCACCACCTCCCTGGGCAGCCCATTCCAATATGCAATTACTCTCTCTGTGAAAAACCGCTTCCTAACATATTAAGATTGAACCTCCCCTGGCGTAGCTTGAGGCCGTGCCCTCTCGTTCTGGTGTCGTCAGCCTGGAAGAAGAGGTCTACACCCATTTGGCTGCAACCTCCCCGCAGGTAGTTGTAAACAGCAATGAGGTCACCTCTGAGCCTCCTCTTCTCCAGACTGAACAATCCCAGCTCCTGTAGTTGCTCTTGAAGTGTTTTATTTCAGGTAATGCACAAATAGATCAGCAAGAGCAGATTCTTCAGTGTTTCAGGCTTGTTATTCCAACAATCCTTTCCTTATGTTTTCCCTCATCTCTTTATTTTTTTTAAAGTTATGGAAAGTATCTATGTTTGAACACAGATGATAAACCTGTAGAGGTGCTTTTGGGAGATGGAACTTCAGGGGGTTGAAAGACAGACATTTACATTTAAAGTGCAAATTATTTGGGCTAGTGGGTTATTATGTCTTCAGGGCTATTTCTGCCAGTATTTCTCCAAATGTGACACATGGGACTAACTTTCTCCAGCCTTAATAAAGATGAAAGTTACTAGACCATGAAACTTTACAAACAAGTTCTATTGATATATGTTGAAGATTTTACTCATTTCCATTTTAAGTGGAAATCAGTTTATTGCCTTGTAAAATGGAGCATCCTAATAATTGTTTTTAGCACTAGAAATAACTGATATGGCTGTAAAGTTACATAGCACTTCAGAAATATAACATAAGAATTACCCTGAAACTTAAGTACAAAACATAGGCATAGTCTTCGAACATAATAATGGAGAACAGGAGATGCAGAGGAAAAAGAAACTATAAAAAGGATCTTTTCTTGAGGTGAGAGAGCAGTTATGGAGAAGGAATAACCATCAAAACTATAATATGTGAATTGTATAATATGTAAATGTAAAAGTATAATATGTAAAATTAAAGATGAAAAAAATCAATGGATCCTCCAAGCCTGACATAATAACCCTACATGAAAACATCAATGGTAGTGGGAGAAAGGGAGAGAAGGGTAAGAAATGAGGGTACATTTTTTGCTAGATTGGGGAAAGGAAGCAAAGACATCTGGTCAAGGCAGACATGTCTGCAACAGTGAGAAGGAAAACTGAGTGGTATTGAAACCAACAAAAAATCAGTTTGAGCCGTCAGTCTACAGACGTTGATTTGCATATTTGATCCTTTTGGTTTTTTACTTCTGTATCAGTAGTATTTACCTCTTTCGTGTTAAAGGTGGATGTGAAATTAGATCCTTGTTGTTGATAACTCTTACGACGATTAACATTTGTCACAACTGGTTCTTGAATGAAGCAAGGGCAAAGTTAAGAGACTGAAAGAATGCATTTATGTTCAAAGAACTGCTGATGCCTAAAAATGTAATCCCCAAAAAATGTTTTCCAAGTAATTTATATTCAACACAATAGATACTGTGCTCAGAATCTGGAAAACACATTTGACTCCATCCCTTCAAATACTAAGTGAATCTTGTGCTGTGCTATTCTCTGTATGAGAATTCTGGAATAGAGATTGGAGAATGTGGAAACCTGTTGGCTGCTATCTGTGAAATCTTGCCAAGAAGTATCAAAGGAGGTTAGAAGACCTGGGGACTTTCAATGCGTGCCAGTAACCAGTCTCTAACCAGGATGTCTGTAAAGGTTTTTAGGTATTTGACAGGCATATATATTAGTGTTACAAGCTCCTCTACATTACACCCTCCTAAGCCCGTGAGCAACCTGGCCTTCTGAAGGTCCTTTTGGATACAGACATGGCCTCAGCTCATATACATGGCCATTTGTAACTGTCACTTTGTGAGACAGAAATGAAAATTGGAAGCCTTGAGGCACTAAGCCTTGGATGTTTGATGCAGGCTGGGTCACTGAGGGGAAACAAGATGAACAAAAACTCTTTCCTCTTGTAAGAATACAAGGAGCAGATTCCCCTGCTAAAATAAAACTCCCAAGAAGACTGGTAAGATTATCTCTGATACTGATCTATAACTTGAGGCAATGTAAATTGTTTTACTGACACTCTCAGCTGGGTCTCTCTGGGTCCCAAAGAGCCTTGACCAGTGTAACAATCACTGAAATGCCTGTGAGGAATGTTCTGGATATGGTGATGAGTTAGGTTTTTTTGGTTGTTTGGTTTTTTGGATTTTTTTGTCTGGTTGCTCTTGTGTTGGGCGGGGTTGGTTGTTTGTTTTTCTGATGGAATGTGTCTATTCTAGAAGACTGCTTATGCCACTTGTCTCAGTGATTTTTGAAAGGCAGTGGGAAGTGTAGAGCTGCTACAGATGGTTATGCACATGCCTTCCTGTGCTGAGTAGGCTTTCTACTCCTGTCTAAACTTCATCCTGAGCTTTTTCAGGGGAAAAAAAGTCTCCTGATGAGATTTCTGAAATTCTCACATCAATAATTCATAATGTTCATTCTCTTGCTGCTCTGAAGAGAGGCAAGGAAAAAAGGAAGATTGCAGTAGAGGGAGGTGGAGAAAAAGGTTATTTCAGGAAAAAGGATTGAGAGGTAATATAATTTAAAAAATGCATTATAAATGCTCTCAAACCTGTATTTATTGCCCTGAAGCCTCTAAATTATCTTTTCACAAAAGATGCATTTTCTACTCCCTTTGTGGTCAAGAGGTCTCAGATTTCTGTGTCTCAGAATTATTATCTTGACAATCAATAAACTCACACTAATCCATCTGAGACTTGCCATTTGAAATTATTTACTTACTGGAAGTGTCATGTAGATGACAAAATTAAGCTGAAACTGGAAGTGTTATGTCAAAAATGCATTTATTTCCATTACCTCTTACTGAGAATTTTGAAACATGAGCTGATGAGCATTACGTGTTGTGCTGCTCCAAGCAACTGCTTGAAGTGGGAAGGCGACCTGGAAGCTGACAAGTAGGAGGGAAACTTCTCCCTCACTTACAAGCGAGAGCAGTTTAACTACTGATGTACCAACAGAGCCTTGCCCTGTGGAGGCTTTGTTCAGCTCATACATGCATTGCCCTCTCTTAAGCACATTTTCCTATAAGAGAGATGTGTGCAGTGCACAAGTAACACTGACATAAGTGTCACTGCATTTCCATAGCAGTAACACTTGTTACAGGCATGCTCACAATCCTGGCTTCCTTCCCCTTGGCTGCCCCTGCTGAAGGCAGCTCTCTCCACAAACACTTTATCTAAGTTTGAACAGTGAAACTGGAACTTAAAACTGTGGTGATGTACTGTTGGTTTAGACTTGCTGAGCACTCTGTCTATATCCAGGGATGAATGCCAGGTAAAGAAGTTTAGCCTGACCAATATTTGTTTCTCTACGAAGTGTTATTAGCTGGATTTTCCTCTAGATTCCTCAGAGTGAAGCCTTGAATGGAACTCTTAGGAAATACTGTATGTGTGCTAAATGTTTGCAAAATGTGTTTTGTCAGATTGTCCTCTTGCTTTCCAACACTGGTTTTTGAGAATTTCTTCTACTTTCCATTTGTCTGTAACAAGTGCCAAAAATACCCTTAATCAAGGGCTTGATTTACAATAAAAATAATTGTAGTCTGGTATTAATTTGTACCAAACATTGGTGCCAGTCAGGTACTAATGTTCTTCTCTAGACTTTCTGAACATTTCAGTGTGAATAAACTGAATGTTCTCACACATCTTAGCAAGTGTTTTTTGACAGAAATCCTAAGATGACAGAACCTTACTTTAGGTGTCCCATAGTTTCTGAATCTTTCCAGATTATCTTTTAACAAGTTTTAATGCTTCCAACAAGCAAAAGGCTTTCCCTCTTGCCTTTCCACCCTCTCACCTCCTTGCTTCAAGTTCTTCCATTTCTATGTGACAGCTCAGGTTCTCTGATTTTCAGGAGTCATTAATAGTCTGCTGCTCTAGAGAAGACTTTGAGAAGCTTTGAAAAATATTGTCAAAGTGGTAGTAACTCAATCTTTACCTGTTCTGCAGAAAAATAAAGGAAAAAAAATTAGGTTTTTTTCTGAAAACCTGTACTTTCATTGGATGCATATATGACGGATAAAGAAGGGAAAATGGCTGGTAAGATTTTGTATACATAACTTTCTGAAGCTTTTCTTTCAGACTTGCTTTTACTGTGGTTTATTTGTAAATCAAGACTTAAACGAGAGAGATTTGATTTATAAGACAAACCTTGAATCAGAAGAATTGTATTGAGTGCTGAAATAGTGGGGCAAAGTTCTCCTGTTGCCTGTGAGCAGGATTTGGATCCATAAACAGTTTTCATCTGTCTATAGCGTGCTAAATCATGATGTTGCTCTGAGAAGGAATTGATTCAGGCTAAAGCAAGGCTTGCTCTAGGCACACCAATACAGATTAAAATATGACTTGTTTTAGCCAGATAAATGCCATGCAAGGTATTGCTGACATCTTGAATGCAAATTCTGTACAGGTGTTGGCCACTCCATACATCCTTCCATGCAATTTTTTTGTCCCTGGGAGCTCCCTAGACTTGTGTATTTGCTGGCAATGAGGCTCATTAGCATTGATACATGGGTCACCCAGTAATCCAACCATCTTTGGGAGTTAATTACAGGAACATCTGAACATCTGGCTGTTTGGAGGAGAACTTTTAGTGCTTTTTCTGCCAGTTTATCTTGAGTTTAACTTCCTGTCATCGCAAGCCCAGTGCAAATCACTTAGCACAGAAGTCCTTTTGTTATTTACTTAGTATCTGTTCTAGCACTGCTAGTCCTAAATACTAAGCCTAAGTGTAATGAGACTATAAAATTGCAATCTTTACCTATGACTGACTATGAAGATGCTTTAATTATAATTTTCTACTATTTCTACTTTTTTTAAAAGGAAAATACTATTCTGATTTAGACTTTAAAATTACTCTGCTATGAGTGTTGGAATTTCAGCAGTGAACACTAACACATGATGCTTAGTGAAGCTGCAAGATATGGCACCCTTGATACTGAAGAGGTGGTACAGTGTGAATTTGGAGTCTGAGACCTAACAACTCTTTGGCTTGTGTGTTACGTATTATATAAATTCTTCCCTCTATACATATTTATTCTCCTGAAGGAATGACAGTTTTCAGTCCTCTCTCCATGGTGTTATCTTGGCACTACTGGCCCAAACTGAAGTCCTTGAGGGGCTTAAGGGAAAGTTCTAATTGTATGAAGTTAGAACATGATGCTCCTTAAATGCTTGTTACAATTGTCCTTGCTTTTTGAGCTCATTTTTAATAATCCAAGGAATTGAAAATTTCCCTAATCAGCTGAGATTTTGACTGGGGGGAAAACAGAGGGCCAAAGCTGTTTAAAGCTGTGGTGACTGTAGCTCTGGCTGAAGGGGAGATAAGGTGAGTTTGTGGGGTGGAGTTTTCATAAACCACTTTGCTCTGGGAAGCCCTGTGGGCTACAGGGAAACTGTTGGAGCTCAGTAGTAATACATCAAAGAAGAACTAAGGAGATGCTTCACAGGCATGTTACTATCCAAGAGGCTGTAGTTTTATATATCTTGGCAGCTGGGACTATGGAGCACAAGTGGAGTCAACCCTTACTGAACTCATGCCCTTCTCTGTGAAGGGTGGATTTCTTAATGGAAGGAACACTGGACAGGGTATTTGTCATTTATCTGATTGGTAGTTTTGATCAAATTATTTTGTCTTATTATCTCCATCTTGCTATCTGTAAAATGGAGATGCTTTGTCTTATGGCATGATCTGAGCACCACAAGTGAAGTACAAGTTTTACTGAGAAACATCATCTGTAAGCAATGTGATGTATAGGAGTTTTCAGATGTTCTCCTAATTAGTTGTACTCTTGCACCCAAAACCTACATAGGTACATATTTTATTTTGTGTTTGCAGAATTTCATTAACTTCAGGTCAGATCGCAGTCTGTCTTCCTGCATAACAATAGAGAACCAGAGATTTGTTCTGTTCATTGTACCTTGGATTTAAGGAAAATACTTTTGAAAACCAAACAAAATCAGGAAAATACTTTAAAATAAGCTTTGAAATTGGATTTGTTCAATTAGAGTTAATAGTCCAGAAAGAGAAACACGGAACATAAAATGAGTTTTGTTGAATATTTGTCTTCAGGCTTTTTTAAGAACTGTGTCACGGGAGTTGCATACAACAACATGGATACCTCTCCTAAATACTTGTAATACATTGTGTACTATTTTTTTGGTATTACCATTAGCAGGAAATAAGTAACCTCAGTGTTAGGAGGTGACTGTCATGACTATGCATATGGAGTCACACATTAGAAGTGAGAAGAGAGCAAGCTGTGCAGACTTCCTGTTGAAGCTTTACAAATCTACTCTAGCAGGAAAAGAACTCAAAGGTATGACAAAACCTAAGGTCTTTCTCTCATTCTGTGCTTTTATGCTGTGTCCTGAGGGATGTTATTTGGGGAAGTTAACAAGAAGAGTTAATATAACCATACCAATATTCATTGGAAGTCCCCATTTCATCATTTCACTAATAGTATGCTAGAGAGCACAAAAGCAGTTGTATGACTATTTCTGGTTCTTAAAAAACTGCTGTGTATGCTAAAAGTGCCCTAATTTGTAGACTGAAAGCAGAACTTTTTAGTTCTAGGTATATTGTATAATCACTTAGTTTTGACAGGGTTAGCCTGGAGCAGAATGTGTTTAATGCATTTCTTGTATAAGTGCTCTGAAATAATCAGGTATTTTCTATCTGAAGTCAGTGGGAGAGAAGAGGAGAAAAAAACATCCTAACCTCTCCTTAGATGGAACTTTTTTGTACTGCCTATGTTTTTCCTCATCATGGTGTGAACGAATCATCACTAGAAGGACTTTATTTATAGGTTTCTCAGAGATCCCAGTGGAATGACTAGTTTAAAAGAAAAAGAAAACAATCAGGAATTTTTAACTTGCAAGATAATAGTTGAGCCGTCAGAATGTTAGTAAATTATCTTTTCTCTTGGACATGTTAGTCTTTTACCTTCCTTCCTGTGATATGAAAATCAAATGTTTCACCACTTGCAGTTAAAAGTAGGACATAATAATTTGTGAAAAAATCAGACTGATACTCTGAAGGACATGGTAATGTTGCTACACTGGGTTTGGAATTTTAGACTTGTTATACACCTAGATTTTATTAAAATCAGAAATGTGGCTTATTAAATTGCATCTATTGATTCAGTAGAGCTGATAAATGAAGTTGAATTAGTCTAACTGCATTTAAGCTTTAAAATAGAAAAATGTCAAAAATAGGTGTAAATTGTGTGGTGTCAAGAGCCAGAAGTGTGAGGGTCCTTCAGAAAAAAATTGAGCCAATGATCCAGTTGTCAATGAAAACTGGCAAGTCAGATTGCTATTACAGCCTGTAATTAATTACATTTAGTAAATTAAAACAAGTTTTAATGTTGCCTTGTGTAAACTTCTATATTTTAGAATATAGAATGTAGGCTCTGCATATGGGATGGCTGAATTAGGAAGTTTTAAGCATCATCATTGCTAAGTGACTTCCAGTAAAGGTTTTCATAATGAATATTGAGAAATGTGCTCTCTTCAACTTGCAGAACATCCTATCTTTAAAAGAAATGCTGTGTTGTTGTTAGATTCTTGTAATTGTGTGTAAAGTGCACAAAAGCTTGGTGGCCAATGGTTGAGTTTATATAACTAAACCTTGAAATTAAAATGAAGTGTCCTACATCTCAAGCTCAAAAGCACTCACTTCTTGTGTAGGCTGTAAGAATAAGAGCTCCATTGGAATATTAGAAGTATCAAGAACAAAAATCCTTTATAAGTATAGCCTATTTCTTATACTTTAAGCTAGATCATGGGGCAAAAGCCAAATGATCAGATTAGCTGATCATAGCACTTCTTTATGACTATCAAATCATAGCCCTCTGAGAAGGATCTCAATTGCCAGCAGACCTTTTGCAACTTCACAGGGTAAAATAAGACTAACTTGCATTTAATTAATACACTTAAATCAAATATTCCATATATCTTGGATATGTCCTACTTTATATTGCTTTTTTTAGGTGTTACTTTGTATCTAGTTTATTTTTCTATCATTTCCACAGGGAGTTTTTTGGTAAGTATTTTGGTAAAAATATAGTTCTATGTCTGATGCTGTATGAGACAGCTTGCTGACATCAATATGATGTTTCAAGATCTGATAGTGCTTCATTTTAGACCAAGAAATCTGCTGTAGACATAAGTAAGTTCATAGTTCAGCCTCTATCTTCCCCAAAACATGAAGCACACATTTACAGTGAAACTCAACCATGTGTTCTAAATTTGCTATATGCAATATAATATTTAAAAACAGCATAGAAGAGAGAAGTAGGTCATCTCAAATATAATTCTGAAAATAAGTAGCTTGTATTTTTTTAAATCTATTTATAAGGCTTAGGAACGTCTCAAGCAAGTCCATAACTACCTGAAAGGAGGTTGTAGTCAGGCAGGGGTCAGTCTTTTCTCTCTGGCTACTGGAGGTAGAACAAAAGGACACAGTCTCAAACTCTGTCAGGGAAGGTTTAGGCTGGGTATTAGGAAAAACTTTTCCACTGAAAGAGTGATCTGCCATTGGAATGGTCTGTCCAGGGAGGTGGTGGAATCACTGTCCCTGGAGATGTTTGTGTAGGCTTGATGAGGTGCTGAGTGATATGGTTTTGATGATAGGATGGTAATAGGGAATAGGTTGAACTTGATGATCTCAAAAGTCTTTTCCAACCTTGTTAATTCTGTAATTCTATGAAGAACAAAGTTGTGCTGGAAATACATTAACTCATATGGTTACATGCATTATGATATGCGCAAGCTTCTCACCCACCTTTTTTCGTCCTCTTTACCTTTGGATGAAGTCTTGACTAGAATTCTACAGGAGTTACGTCTTTGAACAGAGTAAAGCAACCAGGCCTAAAACTGAACCTTCTTTCAAAGCAAGCAAGTATTGTGGAGTGCTTCTAGGGCCTAAGATTACATAGTTCTTTAGATCATATTAATTGTGGCACTACCACTTGTCAAAACAAAATAAAACATGCTCCTCAGACTGTATTATTGACTAACCAAAAAAAATTTCCACATATAGCATGAGGAAGCAATAGGCAAAGTAAAAAAAATGAGAGAAGCATGAAAACTATGTTTTTCATTGCTTAGTGCTATTGGTGACTTATTTAAAACATGTTTAATAAAAATTGATTACATTAGTCTGCAATGAATAAATGTGGTTGGAGAATGGGAAACTGGAAAAATTCCATCACTTTTTTGGTGTCAGTATTTAGTATCTATGTATTTTTTGTGTCCTCTTCCACACTGGATATAGGCTGTTTTCATTATTCAAGTAAAGCTGCATGTATTATTTAATAAATGAAAGTTTGCTGTAGCATTTATCTTGATATGTTTAATTTTTTTATGCACTAAAAATGACTTTATTTCTTCTAGAAATACAATTTCTCTTTTTGTCTTTTAACTTTGGTTCAGTGGGTGAGACTTAACTATGAAGTTAATTTAGCTGTGTATGCATGTTACACACTGTTCTCCTGAAGTGCAGGTCAGGAGTAAGATTGTAAGCTAAGAAATTGATGTGACTGCAAACTCTAAATGGTCTGCATGCGTCAGCAAAAAGTTATTAAATACATCAACTAATAAACTGCTTTCTGATTTGGTATTTCATGAAATGTTTTGGATTGGAAGGCATCTTAAAAATCATCTACTTCTGACTTTGCCATGGACAGGGACACTTTCCACTAGAGCAAGTTGCTCAAAATCCCATCCAGCTTGGTCTTGCACACCTCCAGGGATGGACCATCTACATCTTGTCTTGGACAATCTGTTCCAGAGCCCCAACACTCTTAGTGAAGAATTTCTTCCTATTCTAAACCTGCCACCCTCTAGCTTGAAGCCACTTGTCCCATCACTACATGCCCTTGTAAAAAGCCCATGTTTTTTGTAGCCCCTTTTAGGCTGCTCTAAGGTCTTTCTGGAGCCTTCTCATCTCTAGGCTGAATGACTCCATTTATATCAGCCCGTTCTCATAGGAGAGGTGTTCCAACCCTGTAATCAGCTTTTCCAGTCAGATGTAAGCATCTTTTCCAATTGCTTTTCCTTTTGGACTGTCATGACTTCTCAAGTATGATGGATAGTGGCTTAGCCACTTCCTCATCCAGTTGTGGAGGAGCAGTCTGTGCTCCTCTCCCAGTGTCTTTCCATGTGGGTAGACCTGGTCTCTACATACTCAGGGTAGATGAGTATGTCTCAGAGTCATCTGGGAAAGTCTGAGACAACATGTCTAACCTGAGAGTGTGTAAATCTTTTCATAACTGCATGCAGCTACTCCAGGAGTAGTGGGGCGAGCTCCCAGGAGAGCGGCATGGGGAGGGGTCAGGCGCTGCTCAGAGCGGACCCGCCGCTGCCATTGCGCTCCCAACAGAGCGGGATAGGGAGGGCTATAGCGGCGCAGGCGTGCTGAGGTGGTGGGGACCTTCTGTAACCTTCTCACTGGGAGTGGAGAAGAGTGGGCTGGTGGGGGAACCTGCTGTAGCCTTCTTGCAGCAGAGGGGAGGGAGTTGATTTGAATATTCATAACTGCCTAATTGAGTACTCATGCGTGCGCAGTTGCGGAAACAGGCCTCCTTAATGCTGAAAAATCACACTGCTAAGATTTGAAGCTGTAATATGGGGGGTGTGAAATGGAAGAGGGATGACTATATATTCACACTGTCTGCCTGTATCTGCCCCATCTGCCACAGTGATGTAAAAACCTCTCATGTTGAATTGTGTCAATATCTGTTTCTCAGTTGTTTCTCTTTCCTGTGACTCAGTAAGGTCTATAGAGAAAGCATAGAAATATATTCATAGTGCTTTTATTTTTATGCTTACTTAGCATTTTGCCTGTATTGCAAAGCAAGTTCAGAGGTTGAAATGTATTTGTGAAGCATGCTAGACATGAGTATTAAATTAGAGACTTTTGAAGCTGCCTAGGGAATCCAAATGCCCATGTCCCTCTGACTTGAGAAGGAACAAAGTGTCTCGATTCTTTAACATCATTGGTTTGTACAGAACTTAGTCTAATGGCAAAACTACTTAACTTCTCATTAAATTATGTTTGCGTTGGCATAAGAGGCTTGGAGTTTTCTATGAAAAAGATTCATATGCTAAAAAATACGAAGTCCATCTTAAGATCTTGTTTCTATTTTGCCTTCAGATCAACTAGAATTCTGTTTTGCAAATGTTAGCACATTCATTTGTTTTTTCCTCTCCTTTGTTCCAGAGATTCCTGCATCTTCTTCCAAAAGTGCCAGGCATCACCTTAGAGTAGCAGCAGATGCTGTGGTGAGGGTAGGGTCTGAAGGGAGAAGGTTGCAGGCACAAAGATGTGTGTTCAGTAATTTATGTAAATGTCAGATTTAGATTTGTTTCTACACATAGGTCAGAATTTTCAAACCTAAAAGACAGCTGTTACTCCAGGGGATGGGGACTATGCCTTGGGATACAATGGTGAATAGAAGCAAAATCTAGTCTTTGGTGCAGAACTTAGCTCAAACTCTGCCTAGGGAAGGAGTTTTTCAATACAGCAAATCTGCTTATTGTCCCAAACAAGTGAGTGCTTTATTTTTATAAACCATCTTAAAATAGAGTTGTGTTTGCTAACACATTGTTGTGGTTTAACCCCATCATTCATATTCCTTCAGTGGGATGGAGGAGAAAACTGGAAGGGCACAAGAAAACTTGTGGGCTGAGATAAAGTAAAACCTGTGCAAATAAGCAAAGCAAAACAAAGAATTCATTCACCACTTCCCATGGACAGGCAGGTGTTCAGCCCATCCCCAGGAGGGCAGGGGTCTCATGTGTCATGGGAACTGGGGAAGTCAAGCACCATCACTCTGAGAATCCTCCCACCTTCCTCATTCTTCCCCCA
The DNA here is from genome assembly GCA_013390025.1 of Pitta sordida. Taxonomy (NCBI): domain Eukaryota; kingdom Metazoa; phylum Chordata; class Aves; order Passeriformes; family Pittidae; genus Pitta; species Pitta sordida. The sequence goes on from WEKX01017686.1 coordinate 91,270, forward strand.
GTCTTACATGCTGAGCACAATTCCATATTGTATGAGAGAGATTCAGCTGGGATCATCTTTCCAGAAGGTCTCCTCCCAACTCCTTGTGCTGCACAGCCCACTTGCTGACGGGCTGGAGTGAGAAGCAGAAAAGGCCTTGGCTCTGTGTGAGCACTGCTTAGCAATAACAACAACATCCCTGAATTATCAGCACTGTTTTCAGCACAATTTCAAAACATAGCCCTGTATTAATACTGTGAAGAAAATTAACACTAACCCACACACATCCAACAAAAAAATCCCCTGTTATTAATTAGCAAACCCCAACACCTACAAGTGTTTATACTGAGAGGTTAAGAGTTTTATTTAAAGGACAAGAAGGATGTTTTCCTTGTCTGGGGTTATTGGCTGCGTCACCAAGGGGGTATCACTTCTCCTGATCCCCAATCCTATTCTCAGGGGAAAGAAAGAGTAATCATTAATGTTCCTATAGAAAATATCACCTTGATTCACTGCTGTTCTTTTAAGGTAATGCAAGCCACTCTGGAAAGCTGATGGTGATAGTTCTTCAAACTGTTTGTGTGTTGGTATATCATTTTTGGTACAGTTGGAGATACATGACCTAATAGTTCTAGCAGGGCAGAAAACACAAAGAACTTAATGCAACCTAGTATCTCCACCAGAGGACAGATTTTATTTTTTGAGAGAGGAAGTAATACAAAGAATTCTAAGCAATATTGTAAGCTTTTAAACCCTGGTAAATCCAGAAAACTTCAATATGCACTAAATATGCAATTGGGGGGGAGAGGGGGGAGGAAAAAAAAGAAGGTAGTTGTGTAGTCTTACTGTATTTCAATGATAATACATTCATGTTTCTCTATAGCAGAATGCAAGTAAACTTTTCCTTCTATTTTTAAGGTAAGTCCTTAAGTTTTTCTTGTCTATGAACAGGCATTCAATCATACATTATGAATTTGTTTTTACAAATACTAATTAGACGACTATAAGTATTCATAGTTGCAGGAAACTTCTAAGGTGCAAACTATATTTCTATCAAATGTTCTGTAAACTGAGTGGGGCTTAGCAGAGCACAAACAAATCTTATGCCTCTTGGTATGTCATCAAAATTCGATAAACATTCTTAGTCCTTAATAGAGTTCTCCCATATGGATCTTGTGCAGGTCTTGGGACTCTATAACCAGTCCAAAGCAGCACCGGTAAAATGCAGTGAGCTTTTAATGGGTAATAACAGATTTCAGTGCCTTGTTGATGTTTACCTGTTATAACAAGAAGAGTAAAGCATATTTATTTTGCTTCTTGTTGTACAATAATTTTTAATGTGTGCTGCTTTAAAAAGAATATGTATCTCTGTTGCTAACATCTTTTATTACATTCCCTTTTTCTATAATATTTCAGCCTTTCTGTTATAAAGCCATTGGAAAGTATCTGCATTAAAAAATTGTGTTAGATGATAAAAGCAAAAGAGAAATACAGATTATTAATTGGTTTTTGCAGCTTTTAAAGTACCAGCAAGCAGTCTTCCAGGTGACTTGTTTTCCTGGTTTTAGGCTTTTGGCTGCTTTGGCAGCAAGGGGGTCAACAGCTCAGCTCTTGCCTGGGCCCCGTCGCTGCCAAGGTCATGAGCAGAAGGAGATAGAGACGTCTCCGTGAATAACGTATTTGGGAGAGAAGAAAAAAAAACCTCAGTAGCAAGATGTAGGGGCCAGTTCAGAACCTGCGTTGGGCGGCTGAGAGATCGAAGGCCCTCAGGCCCATGAGAGAAGGGGTAGAAATGTTCTTCCAGGCATCCCGCTGCTGCTCGTGNTTGATTTTCCAGCTTTATTTTCCAGTTTTTCCTTCAGGAGAGGTTGTGGGTGAATCCCTGGCATCCAGCCAGGGTCAAACCACGACACCCTGTACTAGGGAAATACATATGTGTCTAATCCAATATTTCTTTAAGCTGCAGTGCATGAAAAAAAAGTAGTTGCCATTCAAATGAAGGACATGTGACAATGCATACTTTTCACACTTTGGGTGGTTTATTAATGCTATCAGTATAAAGAGATTTATGTAAGGTCAAAGTATTTTTGACAGGCAGTGATTATCAGATGTATTTCTTCAGGCTCAAAGAAATTTAGATTATGAGTACTTTATCTACCATAGAAATAGAATTTATACAATAATCCCTATCATGGGAGGTCAGTCCCAGAAAGATGCTGCAATAAACAAAATCTGTGAAGTAGTGATAGATATGGTAAATGGGCATTACCCCACCCACCCCTGCAATGTATTGAGGCTGCGAATGGTGAGCCGCAAAGTAGTGAGGGATTACTGTATTCGTGAAGGGGGTAAAATGCAGCAAATAAAGCTGATAGCAGCTGGAATATGTAATCTTACATATTTTTCATTTAATTCTTTTCTCTACCTTAATCAGGTTAAGAGCATTTCAAATAGTACTTTTTTACTATTCCAAGCTTGCTCTTGTGAAATCTGGAAACAAAGCTTGTAAAGACTAGTGGTTCCTTTATAAGCCTGTTAAGTTAATCTTTGCATGAAAGTTTTAGATACTATGTGTTATTAATGAATACAATCAAAATGACTTCTAATATGGACTTTAGCTTCCTTTTCTTTTTTTATTTTTATTTTTATTTAAAGTTTCCATCGGGATGAGAAATACGGGAAAAGCTCAAATTCCCACTAGCCTTCAATTTGAAAACATGTAATTTTCTAACTGTTTGCTGTAGTCTTTTCCCAGTCACTGGGCAAATGTTCCTGAGATAAGGTATTGTTCCATATCTAAATATAAGCAGATTTTTTTGTTTAAGAGCCTATGAAAATATTCAAAGTACTTTTAACTTCACACTAACTTATTTGTTTCTTCCCACTTCAGAAACTGATTCAGATACTTACCTCTCGAACAAACATTGTAAAAGCACAAGGCTTCTATTTCTGCCTGAAATTGTAATCTCCAAAGACTGGATCTTACGATATGTTTTGCCTGTTATTCATTGGGTAACAATAAACCCCAGTGTAGTGGGTTTGTTTGGAGTGGATGTGAGGAGGTGCTCAACTTCGCATCATCAAGTTGTTCTAATCCAACTCAAAGAGGCTTCGTCTTCTTGTTTGTTCTTACTGCAAAATTAAACCTACTTATTAAACAGATTCATGATTCAATGCTTTGAGGCTTTCAGACTCTCTGGGAGCTGTGAGACCCAAACTCTTATTCTCTGTTCTTTTGATACAATAAAAACTGCATTCCTTTCTTGAAGCTTCTGATTTCATGGACTAGTAGGTTTTACTCTAAATGGTGTAACTCTGTAAGTGCCTGCTTTTGATTTCCACTCTTATAGCAAGGATAATGGTGACAGTAACTACCATATCCAGATTTCTTTTCTTCTTTTCTAAAGACCACGTTCATTGTCAGTATTTCTACAGCAATTTATTTCCAGCATTTCATTGTATTTATTTTTACACTGCAACTACACACAATTGTCTGTGTAGAAGAAACTTGCTTCAAACAAAAAACTGTGCTTTCAGAAAGCTAACTAGAAATCTTAGGCCATTCAAACAGGATGGCACAACAATAGGTGAGTGGCAGCTAGACACTGATGACAGTATGGTGATTTAAAGCTGTGATAGTTTTAAATGGCGTGAAAAGAAAAAGCTTGTATCTGGAGGATTCAATATGTGTTTGAAGGAAAAAAGAAGAACATAGAAAAAACGTGATAATCTATTCCAATTAAAAGCTTAAACTGTTGTGGTGATTGTGATCCAGTCATGGATGGTTTACTGCAGCTAAATAACATGCTAAAAGGATTGTATCCTACTTTTAAAAAAAATACGGCAAGAAAGGGGAAAAAAGGCAACTCAAAGCAAATATATTGAACATTCAGATAAAGGAGCCTGGTAAATTCACCCTCAGAAGCAACTTCCTTTGTTATTGTAGGTGTGCCCAGTATCTCTTATTCTGGATTGTACCTAGGATACTAGGGTATAAAAGTTTGGATTAGTTCAAGTCTATTGAATCTGAGTCAAATATTACAGGCAAAAATAATTTGAATAGCAATATGTTTCTTCTTTTAATTTGTTTTTATTTTTCTTATTGACTTTACGGGGATTTACAGGTTAGGTAACAGGTTTGGCTAGTTTAGGTAATAGGTGATAGGTTGGACTCGATGATCTCTAAGGTCTTTTCCAACCTTACTGATTCTGTGATTCTGTGATTTTCTTTCATACAGGAGTGTTTGGTTAGCTGGTTTGAGCTTCTTAAGAACTTAGTCATCTTGTCAGGTTTTTAGGCATCCTCAACATATTAAAGGATAAACTTTTTTTCAGGGCAAGACAACTTTGGAGGACACTGAGTTCTTAAGGATGGTCATCTCTAGCAG
>WEKX01017689.1:4385-18318 GCA_013390025.1 Pitta sordida
TTCTGGTGTCGTCAGCCTGAAAGAAGAGGTCCACGCTCACCTGGCGGCAACCTCCCTTCAGGTAGTTGTAAACAGCAATGAGGTCACCTCTGAGCCTCCTCTTCTCCAGGCTGAACAGTCCCAGCTCCCGCAGTCACTCCCTCCCCATAGGGCTTGTCCTCCAGTCCTTTCACCATCCTTGTTGCCCTTCTGTGGATCCTCTCAATCAGCTCAACATCCTTCTTAAACTGGGGACCCCAGAACTGCACACAGTACTCAAGATGTGGTCTGACCAGCGCTGTGTACAGGGGAAGGACAACCTCCCTGGTCCAACTGACCACACTGTTCCTGATGCAGGCCAGGATGCCATTGGCCTTCTTGGCCACCTGGGCACACTGCTGGCTCATATTGAGTTTCCTGTGGATCATTACACCTAAATCCCTCTCCACTTCACTACTCTCAGGCCACTCCTCCCCCAGCCGATAGCGGTGCATGGGGTTGTTATGTCCAAATCTATGTCTATGATCTTAGAGGGCTTTTCCAATCTAACTGATTCCATGATTTTGTGATTCTAAAGGAGACGTGGCTACAAGTACTGAGACAGGAAACATAGACCTGATGAGCTCCCCTGACTGACCTCACCAGGACACATCTTCCAGAGCCATCCCAAGGAAAAAAGGATGAGTTACCACAGAAGAGCTTCCTCTCACCTGCACCATCCTTCCCAGACTTCTGCAAGGCATCCTGGGCCCAGCACGGTCTCTTGCATCTACAAGGCAGGAGACTGATGGGTCACTAAGTGTCATCTATTAGATAAAAACAGTTTTTTACATGGAGAACAAGCTTTACAGTGGTTCTTGCAAAAAGAGAAAAGGAACACAGTGAAATACAAAATACTATTCCAAAATTCAAGTCAGATTTTTATGTGAGGAAACCATTAAAAGAGAAGCAGTTCCAAGAAAGTGAAATTGAAAGATGAGCTGGTATGCCTTGCTTTCTATATTGATTTTGCTTCCTGCTTAGCAACAGGATCTCATCTGTGTTATATAAAAATACAGAGGAACCTTCAAATATTCCCTTGTTTTTCAAAAACCCTCTACAAAATGATCCAGGATAACCTTCTCTATAAATACTGCTGGTCTTAATCTTGAATGGAACTTTAATTAACTTGAATGATTTGAGCAACAAAATACACACCTGAATTATTTGATATATGGGGAACTAACTGGAAGGACTTACTTATATCTAAAAAAAAGACTTTATAAAAAAAGGCTTTGTCTTTAATTTGATGAAATTTCAAACATATCACAATCAAGAGAAGAGAGAAGCCAAAGGGGATAGGTTGATGGAAAGCAGCTTAGAAAAGTGAACTGTTCATAATGGCATATTTCAGAGAATATTACCATTTACTAAGAATCCCACACAATTCTAAGAAAAAACAAGTCTTTTTATGTAGTTTCATTCAGTGTTCCAGCAATGTTATGGTAGCACATGTTTTGGTCACCCAATGTGAGGGCTATTGCAGGACTACTGCAATATTTCTTTGAGAAGACTGAAGTCTCAAATGCATGTGCCTTGGTTTCACTAACCTTTTACATCTCTTCTATAATGATGCTCACTTGTCTGTGGTCCCCAGACAGCACATTTTTGCCTGTGGCTAGATACTACCATCCTGGAAGAAGCTTAGTATTTTCATCTGTCACTGGAGTTGATTTTGGCATTTTGGGAGCTGAATTTTCTTTGCTTACACTGTCAGCTTTGTTTGCCCTGCAAGGTCATCCCTCCTGTCTCCCCAGTCCTGCGGCACCATGCTGTGCCTGAATTGCCTTTTCTTAGAGGGAAGTGATGGCCAGTGATGGCCACCATCCACAGGGTGTTGGGTCACCACCACTATCTCCACTGCCCCACTGGGACCACTGGCCTGGGAGAGCAGCTGTTTGGCAGACTACTATCTTCCACTGATGGATTCATAAATGTCTCATTCTTCTCAAATGTTGCAGAGACCCTGTACTTCTCAACGTATGTTTGAAAATTACAGAAGTAGTTAGAAATATTGTTCCTAACATGAAGGGAAGAGAAAAATAACTAAGCTAAGCAAGGTAACAGATTACTAACACTAATTTATTTTTTCAATGAAGCCTGATTTGTTTGAAATCACTTGCAAGCTGGAAGGAAGAGATTTCTGTCTGTATACTGAGTTTTCTTCTTAATTGATGCAGCTAGCCCATTTCAGGCAGGCTACCTTTTCTCCTCCTTGGTCCCTCTTGAGAGAAGCAACATCTTGTTCTTAGGCAGAAGCATTTCTCTTGATCTCTGTATTGCCTTTCATGCTAATTGCAGCTATCTCATTTAAAACGTCTCCTTGTCTTACCAATTAGAAATCAGCCCCGGGGTTTGATTCCTGTCCTCTTTGCTCCCTGGCAGGGAGCTGGAGGCTTGCAGTCACAGCTTGAGCCTTGTTCTCTGCCTCCTGAGCTGACAGACTGGTTCAGAGGGACTGATGAAGGCAGGAGATATTCTTTGTGCAAGGTCCCTATCAACAACCCAAGACACAACCTGCAGATACCCGCCTGCCACTGCTGCAGCTGACAGGCTGTGCCATAATAACTGCTCAGTGTTACAGAGCATTCTGTATCAATAATAGTATTTTTTTTTTTAAATTGAGAGAAATGGAGAGAGGAAGGGACGGAAGGGAGGCAGGGAGGGAGGGAGNCATTATTTCTAGCTGTTCCCCAGAGATAGGGAGCAGAAGTGTTACCATATGTGGCCATGGAAGCAGAACCATTCTAAAGTCACTGGGAGATCATGCCTTGGGCAGCTGACGACGTAAGGGTTTGCCTATGGGCTTCATCTCATGGGGCTGCTGGCAGCCATTGGAGGAGGCCTCCCTGAGCAGAGGTGTTGGGCTGCATCCTCGAGGGGCTTTGCCACAGTGTGAATCCAAGGGCAATGATCCTAGAATCAAATCAGAAAGAAACTAAGTTAACATAAAGATCAAGGCTCCTATAAAAAGTATGTCAGATGGATTTTCATACTCTTTGCTCACTCCTCTCTCATTCTGTGGATTTACTTCTGATTTGCAGTGGTGCATAAGAAAGGAGCCCTGGGCACTCCTACAAAGTGGGAATGCCACTGATAATGGTTGACAGAATTGGACATGAGTGATAGAGACTGGGCACTGCCTTCCAGGAGCTGAAAAAAGCCTGAATGTCCTGTCTCCAAGGGTTGGTAGCCTTTAGGCATCCATTTCAGTCCAGATATGACTTTTTCTTCCTCACATATTTGCTCTTGGAGTTTGACTTGATAAGCCAATTGTCTCATTACAAATCTGGATAATTTCTTTTTTTTAAAAAAAAAGAACCTAGAGCAAATTATTTGAGACACACACGCAAGTGCAAGATTTACATGCAACCCCCACTGCTAAGAAAAGAAAGACCCCTCAACATTTAAAATCAGTCCTTTTCACTGATGAGAGAAGTGTGCTTAGTATTCAGGATGCTGCATCTGAATACATTGAGTAAATTATACTTGCCAAACTATTCACGCATTGCCTGACTACAAGATTTACTCACACAAGCAGCCACAGAGACAACATGATAAGAAACCTTCAGTGTATTTCCAGAATACAGATATCCTAGCTGGGGACTGAGCCTGAACAAGACAGTTGGTTCTCCAAGAGAGGAAGGATCCACTTCTCCCTTAGTTACTCACTGGGACCACAAAATCTGGTATCCAAGACAAATCTGGTGTTTTCTAACCGTATGACCCATGCAACCCATTTCTCTCTGTGTCCAGAAATACCGTTTTTTCCTTTATTCCCCCCCCCCTCCTTTTTTTTTTTTTTCTGTTAGAACAAGTTGCAGATGATTAAACTGAATCTGTTGGGAGGCCTGAGTGTATCATTTCCCACAAAGCTGGCACAGGGAAGTTGGAGCAGCTGGATGCACGTACAAACTCCCATGGGGGGACTTCAGGCCCACACTCATGAAAATAAAATACACCCTGCAGTGGCTACTAAAGGGAGACAAGAGAGAACAGGGTTTTCAAGTAGCTTTCACAAAAAATACCAGTAAAACCCTACCTGAAAGGTTTGGTTGCTTTTCTGATTAGAGCATGGTCTGCTTTGAAGTGTTTTTCCAGCTCCCAGGTGTGTGGGAACACTGACAGATTTACTGTCTCTGGTAAGTATCTGACACAAGTCACCCCAAACAGAGACTAAGGCTTGCTTTGAAGTGTCAAGTCTCTTTAAACTGTAATCAAACCAATTGAGGGACTGGATCTTTTTCTTGATGATCATCTGATGCACCCAGATTGCTTACCAGAGGTGATGTGGGAGAGGTGGGTGCACTAGAAACTCCACAGGGATGGCAGCTGTTTTCATAACCCCTGTTGCAGATACTCTAATGAAACTTCTGTAGCATTGCTCCTGTGTGTAGCTTTGGAGAGGTCTGGAAACCTGGATGTGAAGACAAAGTGAGCTAGAGTAAAGCAGGCTGGCCAAAGAAGTCTCTGCCTGTGTCTGCCATTTGAGGTCCTGCCACTTCTCCAGCTCAAGAGGCCCCCACCATCAACAGGCAGTAGGGAGATAGATGTCAATGGGATCAAAAGAGGAAGAAGACGGTATTCTGTGTGTTATGGTTCAGAGAGGAGGCCCGGAGACAGCTGCTCACAACCAAGAGTACATCTTTGCTATAAAAAGTCGCATGATGGAGAGGATTCAAGGAAAGCTTTGGGTGATGAGTCCTTTGTGTGGTGTGGCTCACGGTGTCCAGGAACCATCATCTCACCATACGACAGATGTACAAATGATACTGAGAAAGAACTGGTGTAGGCAGCTTGGAAACAGCGATAAATAACAATGGAGTCAGGGGAGCAGAGCAGGGTTTGTGTTACAGGTGATGGCAAATCTGGTGATGAATGAGAGAGCTGGGATTGTTTAGCTTGGAGAAGAAAAGGTTCTAGGGAGTCCTTAGAGCCCCTTCCAGAACCTAAAGACTCCAAAAAAGCAGGAGAGGGACTTTTACAAGGGTATGGAGTGAAAGGATGGGAAGTAATGTCTTCAAACTGATGGAAGGCAGGGTTCAAGTAGATACTGGGAAGAAATTTTTTAATGTGAGGTTGGTAAGATCCTGGCACAGGTTGCTGTGGCTGCCCCATNTTCCAAACAAAAACATACTGTGATTTCATGAATCAAAATCTGCATCTTTGTTTTGCCTCAGGCAAGTGAAGCTACAGAGCATTAAATCTGGTCCCAGATGGTGGGTAAGAAGAGTAAAATCCTTATTTTCTATACATACATTCTGCCTCGGCTGTGTACCAGGGGTTTTGTATTTACTGAAGCATGATTTTGGTGAGATTTGCCACCCTACAGGGAAGCAAAGGCTAAAGCTGAGATCATTAATCCTTAATACTAAATAGATGCAGCTTGTTAGTTTGCGTTTCACCATGTAATTATCACTGCCACAAAACATTCTCAGAAATGCTGGGCTGTAATTCTCCTGCACATCCAACCCAAAAATTCTGCAGGAGAGGATGTTTAGAGGGGACAGAGGTCAATGATATCATGCTGGGAGTGATGCTCCCTCATTTATGGGGTGAACGCTCAGCCACAGAGACATTTTTTTCACATGAATCCTTCATGACTGTGTCAGTGAGGAAACGCTGTCAGCAACTCTGAAATTACATTCAGATTGTGGGAATTAATCTGAATTTAAATATAATGTGTTTGAGGATTTCATAAGAAATTAATGATCCTAAATCTAATCTTCCTAATTAAGCCCCCATCAATCCCTTTGGGATCCCTAGCCATAACCTCCCATTGCTGGGTCCATGAGTGATTTGACTCTGTTGATCTTCTTGTAAGGACTCATTTGCTCATGGATTCATCACACCCACCCCAGGAACTCTTGTGAGCCATATGACCACATGATACACAGGTTGCCCTCTCCACCTTCATCTTCTTAATTGCTCTATTCAGAGCAGTCATTCAGTTCAGAGCCAAAATGCTTTGTGCAGATTTTTATTAAAATCTGTGTCTTGAAAGACAGTAACAGTTCCACTCTGGAGGATGGATCCCCCACTGAACAGACACAACCCAGGCAACTTACAGTGTCTGCTTATGGAAGCGTGAAGACGGGTTCACACTTGCTGGGAAGTGACAGTCACTTGACTGGGAGGGGGAACAGCCCTTGTCCTATCAACTGGTAACCAACCAAAATTGTCTTTAGTGACAAAGCTTTTGCTAGACTACCACAGGGCTCTGCAGGAGATCAGGGAACATGTTTGGAAGAATAAGACTCTGCTCATCCCTGGCCAGGAACGATGAAAAGAATGTGGCAGTGACAGCCACAGCAGGACAACAGGATGGATGAGTCCAGGGGTGGCAAGGTGTCTAGGTGGAGTTTTGAGACATGACAGGAGTGCAGACATGTATTCAAAGCCAGTCAGACTGCGGGAGACTGAGTCCCAGTGCTGGGGACTGTGGAGCTGCTGTCTTTGCTGTGCACCTGCTCCTCTCACTTCCTTGCAGCAGACAAATCATGTCCTGACTCAGACACTCCATGCCTTGCCTTATCCAGACAGGGAGCTAACAAAAAAAAAAATCCAGTGTAGTTTTCATTCCTTGTATCCACTGGAAGTCAGCTTTCAAGAACTGAAATAGTTTACTTAGCAGGTTCTCAATTTTTCCTCCAAAGGGAGGAGAAGGTGGTTATTTAATGAAAAACAACAATTACCATTGTTCAGAGCTTAAAAACCTCAGGCTTTACAGAGCATTTTGCTGATACCAAACACCAGGGAACAGACATCCACAAAACAGCAGCAAGATACTAAACTCTGGGGCCAAGGGACAGAAGTCAGAGATCTGAGTCAGCTCAGCCCTCAGGCCCTCAGGCCCTCAGGCCCTCAGGTCATTCTCACACTCCCCTCCCTCTGCCACAGTGCAAGACATAGAGAGGAACTATGGACATGGCCTGGCTGGTGACACACGTAAAAATTGAGTTTCCTTTGCTGAACACAAATCAAGGCTTGACTATTATTTAAGTATTTGTATGTGCAGGCCAATTGCTAGGATTTCCTTCAAAATCTTCTTTAAGGCTTTTTAATAATGTGGATATGTCAAATCCCACCTCTTTCTGTGGTCATAGCGACATAATTTTAGCTAAAAGTGACCCTAGATTTTATTTGCCCCTCCAGAATCATAGAAGCATAGGGGCAAAGAAGAATAGAATCATAGAAGCATAGAAGAATAGAACTACAGGATGGTTTGGGTTGGAAGGGACCATCCAGTTCCACACCACCTGCTGCTGGCAGGGACATCCTCCACTTGAGCAGGTTGGTCAAAGCCCCATTCAACCTGATCTTCAGTGTTTCCAGAGATGGGGCATCCACAGCCTCTCTGGACAACCCATGCCAGTGTCTCGCTAGTCTCATTTTAAAAAACTTCTCCTGTATCTCCAGCCTAAACTAACTCATCCTCTGGGGTTTTGGGGTTTTTTGAAAGGCTGTGTTAGCAGTACAATACCGGACAGCACAATATCCTGATGGCTCTTAGGGACCTATCCCACATCCCTTCATTGACACATTCTGCTGTTAAGAGGACATATACAGAGCTGCACTTGGCTAATAGGAACTACCTTTTTATAAGAGATCCATCTGCTTACCCTGCTTGGTGAAATGAAAACATCAGAGAAAAAATCTGCTGCTGCATGACTCAGGGGCAATATGTCAAGCATGGATGTCTGTTCCTGCCAGCCCAAAGGCTACCTGCTACAGGCTGCTGTGTGATGTTCTGGAGAGCCTGCATGTCACCGTTGTGATATAATCTTCTTCCACAGAAATTTAATTAGCACAGTGAAAGAACTGACCTTTCCCAAGATTTTATTTTTCCCACTATGCTAAAAATACCCCAATGAATATGTCAATAGTATCCTTGATGCACAAAGCCCTTTAGTACCCTATTGTAAGGGAACAAACATTTTAAAATGACGGGTTTATAAATAACAAGAAAAAGATTTTAAATACCTTTTAAAACACCATTATTTGCAGTCAAAATTGTTGTGAATGTCCTGGGCAAAAGGAAGGACCAGAGAGAACAGCATACAAGGTTTCTCATGGTGCACTTTATAGCAATACTACTAATCCGTATTTCCTGGCATTTTACAAAATAATTTTATTTTTTAATTCATCGTTCAAGGACAAAGAGGCAAGAAGAATTAAATTGATTTGCCAAAGCCCCTGCCCTAGCCTGTCTATTTTGCAGGTTCTGTCCACCAGGACACACCTGAAATGTACTTCTTTATCATTTATTAATGTGGTCTTTGTGTCCACTGCAAAAGCACTAGATGATGCTGTACAGTGTGGCTGGTGCCTTTGCAGAGCAGCTACAAGACAGAGCACTGCCCTCAAAAGCCTCTTGCTAAACATGGCACCTGCTGAAAATCTTGAGCTTTAAGACTGTAAGGATAAGTGAAATATTCTGTATTTCCACACACAATAAAAAACTTCTGTCTTCTTCATTTGTCTCTTTCTACTGTTTTCTTGTGAAAGAAATCAGCTCCTACTGGGGCCTCTTTTGCCCTCACAGCAGGCAGTGGGAAAGTCACTCAGAGCTCAGAAAGCTCCAATCTTCATCTCTTTGACACAAATTAAACATCTTCCCTATAATGTAAATAAACATTTCAAATGAGCGGAAATGCATATTTTAATGTTTTTTATGGAAACATTATTTATGTATTAGGCAGTGCTAGTCCTAGGATACAACACTCTCAGAAAAGTTGGCAGATTTTATGGGTGAAACATATCCAGATTTTCTCCTCCACCCTGTTTTTGGGACATCTTAAATCTCACTGTTCTTTCCAAGCAGCCTAGGTTGAAAAAGAGGTTGAGCTTCAGCATGGACCTGACCCTGCAGCTGAAAAATAACATATACCTGCTCTGTTGCTGCTGGTAGATGTTCTGTGCAGTGTCAGTATTGCTGTGACCCGGTGCAGACTCCCTGGGTCTCTAATTGCCAAGGACAAGAGGAGATGCCCACTGGACAAAATCTATAAACCTTGTGAACACTCAGCTACAAGACCAATAAAGACCAGAAAAGTGCCCAGGTGAACCATACGCATTGGAAAAACATTAAAGGGACTAAATGGTAGGAAAAGAAAGTGGACCCACACTTTCAGAAGGCAATTATAACTTTTGGTAAGTGAAAAAATATTGGGTGTTAAAAGTCTGTGTAAGTTCATGTAAGTTACAGGAGTGAAATATACCAGTTTCACATTGGTATCGTAAAACTGACATGGAGCACAACAGCCTTCTCATTTGCTGGCAGCTATTTATAATGCCTTTTTTTGTTTGTTTGTTTTCATCCTTTGGCATTACTCAGAGAATAAACCAGCAGTATCTTGACTTTAGTATTGCCTTCTTGCTTCAGATCTTGCAGAGTTTTGGGAACTTCGATGGCTGTGAGATGGAGAAACAGACAGTGGTCTTTATCCAACAGCAGCAAAAGCAGTTTCTGTTTCCTACAGAGCAGCAAGGCCACAGGCACCAGGGCAGGCAGGGGCTGTCACTAGCATGCTTTGGGAATGTTTTCGCTTGCTAGCTTCACGTCAGGCAGGAACAAATCCACCAGTTCAAACTTCCTTGGGGTTTGCACTTTTCTGAGCCAAAGAGGAGTTTTACAAATAGGACGTAAAGTCTGCCTGCCTGGTCCTGCTGTCATCAATGCATTGGGATGACATATTACAGAATTGTAGAATCACAGAATATTCTGAGTTGGAAGTGACCTACAAGGATTATCAAGTCCAACTCCCAAGCTAATGCCCATACAGGGATCGAGTCCACAGCCTCAGAGCTGTGGACATAACCTAATTTCCTGTCCCCTTGTTCCATTATCTAGATCATGTCAATGAGTTCCTCATCCAGTCTTTTCTTAAACACCTCTAGGGATGGTGACTCCACCACCTCCCTGGGCAGACCATTCCACTGAGAGATCACTCTCTGTGAAAAAGCTCTCCCTAACATCCAGTCTAAACCTCCCCTGTTGTAGCTTAAGGCCATGTCCTCTTCTTCTTGTGCTGTCAGCCTGAGAGAAGACATTTACACACACCCAACTGCAACCTCCCTTCAGGTGGTCGTAAACAGCAATGAGGTCACCTCTGAGCCTCCTCTTCTCCAGGCTGAACAACCCCAGCTGCTGCAGTCGCTCCCCACAGGCCTTGTTCTCCACTTCATATCCTCTCAGGAGGTTTTAGTGATCTGCCCTCAAAGTGGACACCCTCTTGGCTAGTAATAGAGCTCAGGCAATTTTGCTTTTTGCTTTTTTCCCCCCACTCAGGAAAAAAAAAAAAGAAAAAAAATGTTACAAATATTTGTATTTTCAATGCACTCAAAATGGGCAGCCTTCTTCTGATTTTTTGTGGCCATTTCAAGATTCCACAACATCATATAGCAATGACATGGAGCAGTACATAATGAGCTTTGGTGATATTCGAGCCTTAAACTAAATAAGGATTACAGCAGGTACAAAGCAGATGAAGGATTAATTTTCACATGAAGCATAATCCGCATTGAATAATTTGCACTTCTTTTGGGGCAACAGTGAGCTGTTATAGTAGTCTGAAGGCATTAGCCATAAGCATTGATGATAGGGTCACGAAATGTACTAGTTATATGCATACACTGTAGTACCATGATTTTTTCATATGTTGTGGAAGGGGATATGGAAGATGCTATCTGTGAAAGCCATCACATTTTTCCTAATTGATTTAGACTTTCTTAGTGGCCCAGTTGGGATACAAGACAAATGCCTGTTCCACCTAAAGGCAGGAGCATCCCCAGTGTTCAACGCTCACATCATGACAGATCACCAGAAGAGATGGATTAACTCTCCAGAAATGACAAGGCTGTTGAAGCAGGTGGAGAATGAATGATAGTAGGACCAAAAAGAAATGGAAACAACATGAGTTTTTTTCATTGAATTGTGGAGTTCCATGCAATGAAGATATTTTTAACTTCAAATGAAAGTGGGGACTGATCTAGAATACACCCTTCAGTGCTTTCCCTGAGGATTCATGGCATCCTGCAGGCTTGAAAGACCTGCAAAAGCAATTCATAGTGATAACTGTCACCCAACAGCCATCACTTCCAGGATGGTGCTGCAACTCAAAATGTAGCCTACCCAAAAATAGAAACAGTATGTAGTTACTCTAGCAGGGTACACATGACTGTAGTTTGATTTATCTCCTGGGCTGTTGCTCAAACTTTTGCTTGAAGGCAAAATTTAATACCAGCATATGTAAAATGCAGAAAAACCTTCATATGCAGGAAAAGTAAGTGCCATCTAATGAGGATAAGCCAAGGAGACTGACACAATGATCATTAATCCTTTTTCGGATACCCTTTGCATATCCATTCCTCAATAAAATCCTTACTGTGTTACAGAGTGGAAACTTTCACAGACCTGGGGGAAAAAAGATAGATAAAATCATCCTAAAGCAATTCTGAAGAACATTTGACTGAAGAACAGTCCAAAAGATAGAGCATTGAGGAGGCACAGCTTGCTGTCCCTGCTGCAGTGGCTGATGTTCTGCAGCACTCCCTTACCAGCTGCCATTTGGAGACATGTTTGGGATTTTGTTTGACTGTTTGTTTCCACAAAAGGGCTCTTCCTTACTTTGACACTAATAGTAAGTAAGTTTCTCAGTCAGTTTTATAGACAGCTTAGCCACTTCTGTACCTAGCTTAAGCGAATGTGGACTGTAACCTGCTCACCCAGTGGATGGGATGAGTTGGGGTTGGGAACCCTCATGCAGTGACCTCTAGTGGGAGCACGGCAGTGCTATGTATGTCCAAAAGGGTCATCAAGTGCCGTGTCTTGAGCACTCTACTGTTACAAAAACCCTGGAACAAGAGACGTGACCACAAGTACACGTGACACATCCAACTCTGGGGGATATTGCACGTGCAAAGGTATTCTTGCAACTGATGTGGATGGAGGAGCTGACGCACTGTAGCGACAGCATGATGCCAGGGATAGCTCAGATCCCTCCTTTGTCCGTCCCTGTAGGACACAAACATGGGAACACACACCTGGACAGCCAAAGAGAGAACAAACAAAGCTGGGTGACCTACACCCATGAGCATGAACCTGGGTCTGAGAGACCTGTCTTCCTTCAGGCTGGAAGGCAGGCTGTAGACAACCAGACCTCAAAGAAGCTCCAGCAAGAAAGTGTCACTTCCATATCTTTACGGCAATTTTCCCTGCAGGACCTCCACAGGTCAGTGTACCTACTCTCATTTAACCAACTAAACTCAAAAGGAAAAGCTCATCCTTGGACTTATTTCAAAGCCTTCCTGCAATTAACTAGTGCTATAAGCCATCTAATCAGCGAAAACAAAATTTAGAAAAATGTGAAGATAAACAGAAGTCAGCTAAGTAGTACCAGAAGGGTGCAAGAATGCCTGTACCTTGCACAAGGTGTTTGATGAGAAATCAGTTATTTTTTACAGACTTTTTTTACAATTAAATGTATTTTTGTTTCCTGAATGGATATGAGCACACTGTCTGTGATTTGCACTTATGAAACCAAGTCCCTGGAATGTAGGAGGTTGGTATCAAAGTGCCTTGCAGAGGCGCAACCACAAAGACAGCTCAGACCTACAGCACACCCATCTATTTGCATCTATCTAATTTAAATAATTAACCAGAAAGAGGTCACATGCGTTTTTGCTCTTTTTCTAAGATATAGTAGAGAAAAAAGTTTTAAAAATCACAAAGCCTTGCATGCAAAGAATAAGACTAATCACCCATTTTGCTCCAGAACAGTAGTAGGGAGGTGGCAGATGCTCAGTGCACACCACTACAGCATGGGCAGCCACCTGCTCAAGCCAGGATGTGACCCACAGGCTCACATGGGATCCTCCTTGGATGATTGAGTCAGCACCAATAACCCTCTCCACTGCAACGCCAGAGCTGCCTTCTCACTCTTCTCTAATAAAATCAGAAAGTGATTCACTTTCTGACGCTTCCCTGGCTCTTGTGCCTGCAGAATTATCTGAATTAAATATTTATGAAGAGCGCTGCATAGTCAAAAAGTTACTATGAAGATCATATATACTGGGAAAAAAGTGCAATGTGGTGAGTGCACACTGATGCTGTGGTTGTGTAATGTCAGGTATTCCTACTGAAAAGGGGTTATTCATAAAAAAACAGGTTGTTTTTGACTCCCTATATCCGAGAGGAGGGTCAATAATCCATTTAGATGGTCAATGCATTCCCTGGCTGCCCAAAAACTCAAAAATAAAACGGTATGTTTTCTCATATGATATCAAACAAACAACCATTTTCTTACAAGCCATTTGTTAATGGTCAGTAAGCTATACATCAATCAGTAATGTACTTGATTTGACTCCCCAAAAAGGTGCTCTGTGAATGTTGCTCTCCTAACAAATCCCCTCAGCTCATGACTGCACATTCATGGCATGGTGCCAGGTTGCCAAAAGAGACTGCTAATAACAGTCTGCAGATTTCAGAATTCAAAAGTGCTTGAGAGTTTCTTCCTTCTCTGTTCTCTTTCAGGGATATTACAGATTATAGACTTTATTTGCAAAGTTATCCTAGTGTATAATGGTTTTTCACAACTGTTGGAGACCATATTCTGCTTTGCCAGTTTATAATCTGCTATTGGGTTCCAGGATTTTTTGAGAAATGCTTTATTTGTCTGATACGTAACACCAACGCTCTTTGCTAGTATAGGTAGTAGATGCACCTTGTACTTTATGTTTCTTTTAGGATTATTTGTGGGAAATGGCTTTTTTTCTTCCTAATGATGTTTCTAGCATTTTCACTCTAACCACTGATACTTTTACTTCGTATGAGGTGTGAGACTGTTCAAGACCTTCTGTGACCACAATTAAGGTTTTTATTTATCAACTACTTTGAAGCTGTTTCCTTCCCCCT
>WEKX01017689.1:27124-47892 GCA_013390025.1 Pitta sordida
TGATGGACTTTTTTTCTCTAAGACTTCTGTATTTCTGTAAATGCCAGAAATTGGGAAGTATCATTCAGCTGTAGCTCCACAACAAAGAACAGACCCTTGTTGCTCCGAGAGATCAGCAGTTCTGCTTTATCATCATCCAATTGCAACAGCTCAGATGTTTTACTCAGCCAGAATGCTGAGAAGCACAGACCTTCTGGGGTGGGCATACCCAACATCTTTGGTCACAGCAGCTATGCTCTATGTCCTGCTGTTTCTAAAGACACAGGGAGTTCATGTATAGTGAAAATGCCAGTTTAAGCTTCCTCTTAAAGGCAGTCAATACCCAAAGCAATGCTGGAAAGAACAGCTGAATCTTGTCTAGGATACTCATCATTATTAAATGTGCTTGTTTCCTAGGCTGTTATTTTCCTAAAGAAACAATTTATCTTGCACGCTCAGCCTAAGTTCCTAAAGAACTGTGAAGCCTGTGAAACTTTTTTAAAGTTTTTTTTCCTAGTTGAACAAGAGCAACAGGACCAGAGCAATAGAACCAAAGCCATACTAGGAATAACACTGTCCTTTTCCCAGTTGTTGTTATAAATGCTATTATGTATTTGCAAGGAAACTTCCTTCAGAGTTCACAGTTTATTAAGCACTAGAGGACGCTGTGCTTCGTTTCTTTCCTAACTTTTTTTTTGTTTTGTTTTTTGATACTCAAAAAGGCTTTTTGCAATCTAACAGGCTGAAGCCACTCCAGATGCATCCCGTCATACTTTCAGCATATACATCCCTTATCATCTAGCAGGGTAGGTCCTTCTGCTGCAACGTTATTGCAAGTCAGTAAGAATAGACTAGAAGGCACAAACTTAAGGATAAACTTAAGGATCCTTCCACCCAGGATCATGGAGCAACCTGTTTTACAGGACTTTGATTCAGAA
Organism: Pitta sordida; assembly: GCA_013390025.1. NCBI lineage: Eukaryota > Metazoa > Chordata > Aves > Passeriformes > Pittidae > Pitta > Pitta sordida. The sequence continues at coordinate 28,042 of WEKX01017689.1, forward strand.
AATTTACCTTTTATTTTAAAATTCTCTTCGGTAAGAGACTATGGAGCCTTGTTAAAGACGAGAAGAGCTTGTGCTTTGGCTAGTGTGTTGCCTTCTCCCTTGCTTTTGCGACTGAGCTAATTCCGACAGAACTGCCGGTGGTCACAGGCGCAGGGTGGTCACAGGCGCTGGAAGAAGGACATTCGCTTGGCCCTGAGCCACAATGAATGAAGTCCATCTACTGTGAGTTTGAAACCAACCTGAACACTGAGGGGACCACGGATAAACTACAAAAACGCCCCTGTACTTCTCCTTGATCATCACAGCGTGTCACCCTTGCTCCATGTGTTACTCTCCTAGGTTGCATTTGTAAGGAGCTAAAAAGGAGTATGAACCAGCTGAGCAGAGAAACAGTTTCCCTACTGGAATCTGACCTTTCCTTACTGCTGGATGGCTTGTTCTCATTCAGCAGTTCTGCTTTCCAAGAGAATATCCAAACACTGGAGAAGAGCTCCAGAGCCCTTACATATGTAGACTCTTCCTTGTCCTCAAAGCACCCAAACAGTTGCAAAAAAACCCCACCCAATACCCACAGCCCACCCCTCCCCCGCCTCAAACCTGTAGCATGTATTAAAGACTAGAAAGTACAGATTGCAAGAAAGGCACAAACATTGATACCATTGGCGTATGACCATGACCCAACAGAGCTGCCAAGTGTCCACCGGAGTCCAGGGATCTCACTTGCAATGACATTGGTGCTTCCAGGGTGACCACAAAACAAGCCAAATTAAAGAATCAGTTTCATCATTGCATGCAAATTGCTTCACGCAGTCCAGACACAGACTTAGTTTCAATGCATTAACAAGCAGAATGAGGAGAACTGTGACCACAGAGCAAGTCCTGCATGACCAACCTGATCTATGATGAGTAAAGCACCGGTGAGGTTGCACCTCAAATCCTGTATTCAGTTTTGGGTCCCTCATGATAAGAAAGATATTGAGGTGCTGGAGCATGTTCAGAGAAGGGCAAATTATATGAGTAACTGAGGGAGCTGTTGGTATTTAACCTGGAGGAAAAAAAGCTCAAGAGAGACCTTATCACCCTCTACAACTACACAAAAAGAGGTTGTAACCAGGTGGGGATTGATCTTCTTTCCAAGGTAACAAGAGAAAATAATAGAAGGAATCCAAGAGTATGGGAAGAGAGGAACAAGGAGAATTTCATTTCTGACCATGGGGTCATAACTCTTCTTTGCATGAAAACTCAGTCCATTGACGTGGCCCAGAAAATATTATACCTGTCTACCTAAGTCACAGGTTTCACAGGTTTCACAGGTTATTCTGAGTTGGAAGGGATCCATACAATCATCTAGTCCAACTCCCAGACTCACAAGTGTGGAACCATGGGTACCATGTTCCATTCACCCAAGCCACCCACCATCNCAAACCTTTCACCAGCTTCAGGGAGGTGACAACTCCCCTTTTTAAAGCAGTCTTAGCTATGGTGAAAATGAGGTTTGGTAAGCCATCTCAGCATGGAGAAACTAGGTTTTGTGATATCTTTATCAGGGCTGGATGCAGCTACAGCCAGTGGGACTGCTCCTTTGTGTGTATACTCAGAATCACAGAGTCAGAGAATCAAAGAATTGTTTAGGTAGGAGAAACCTTCTAAAGTCCGACTGTTAACACAGCATGGCCAAACCCACCGCTAAACCATGTCCCCAAGTGCCATGTCTACACACCTAAATGACCTACACACAAGAAGGCAGGAGCAAACCCCATGCCACTGCGTGCTGGGCTTCATCAGGTCCCACTGAAATGCCCACTGACACTCAGTAGGGCTGTGTCTGCTGGTACTAGGAGGAGTCTGGCCTTTAGAGTCTGACCATGAGTAGGCCTGCCCCAACACTATCAACCCTCTCTGCCAGCTGCTGAAATTCCTCTGATATACTTTCGGAGATCTGACGGCCAGTATAATGAGAGGGAAGCTAAAAATGGCCCATTTCTAAGAGAAAAGCTCTTTGCACATCGTCCTGGCTGTACCCAAGGGTGCAGCCAGCCCTATGAAACAGCCACATTCTTTGACTTGCATTCTGCAGAGAAGTTCATCACATAACTCAGCCAGCCTCTCTCATTAACAGCTCTCCCATGGCAATTTAGGAAAAAGGATGGGGAAGAATCCACTGTGACAGGTTGGAAGCTTGCAGAGAGGCAGCTAGGGCTCTGCTAACAAGCCATGAACATACCCACTGATTAAAAAAGGCTGGAGAATAGAACAGGTTACTCTTCCTCCTACTTAGCAAATTGATTATTGTTCCAAAGATATGACAGCAGGGAGGTAATAGCTTCAATCTTCCAGGATAAAATATTCTATTATAAAAAGATTCATAGTTTAAGGTGTATTTGTAAAACGGGTCTTGAGCAGTTGCAAAAATACAAGGCAGGATAAAGAAAAGAATTTTACAGTTTGGCATCAGCCACTACAAATAGTCATATATATGGAAGATATTAGAAGTGGTGAAGAAATTGGAAAGGAAATATAGCATCTGCTGGGAAATACTTGGTGCTGAAAGACATAAAGGTAACTTTAACAGTGGGAAGCCCCAAGGAAAGATTTCAGGATAAAATTTATTCTGCACTACCACCCCAATAGCTGCAAAATGCAAATCACTTGCAGAGCCAGTGGTGAACTTAATTTCCTTTCCAGATGTGCTGCCTCTGCAAATGATCAATGAAGCTTCACAATAAAACCTGCAATGGTTAATAATGCAAAGAGGATACAGAGTGACGATATAGCAATTATTTATACAGTCATTATTAATGTCACATTATATAGGAAAGCTTGGGCTTTTCAAAGAAGGCATGATGAGATACTGATACCAGATTTTTTGTCCTGATTTGAGCAAAACCTCTGAAAAATTAAGTTTATGCAAGGGAAGGAGTTGCTACATATTGATGGACTTTTTTTCTCTAAGACTTCTGTATTTCTGTAAATGCCAGAAATTGGGAAGTATCATTCAGCTGTAGCTCCACAACAAAGAACAGACCCTTGTTGCTCCGAGAGATCAGCAGTTCTGCTTTATCATCATCCAATTGCAACAGCTCAGATGTTTTACTCAGCCAGAATGCTGAGAAGCACAGACCTTCTGGGGTGGGCATACCCAACATCTTTGGTCACAGCAGCTATGCTCTATGTCCTGCTGTTTCTAAAGACACAGGGAGTTCATGTATAGTGAAAATGCCAGTTTAAGCTTCCTCTTAAAGGCAGTCAATACCCAAAGCAATGCTGGAAAGAACAGCTGAATCTTGTCTAGGATACTCATCATTATTAAATGTGCTTGTTTCCTAGGCTGTTATTTTCCTAAAGAAACAATTTATCTTGCACGCTCAGCCTAAGTTCCTAAAGAACTGTGAAGCCTGTGAAACTTTTTTAAAGTTTTTTTTCCTAGTTGAACAAGAGCAACAGGACCAGAGCAATAGAACCAAAGCCATACTAGGAATAACACTGTCCTTTTCCCAGTTGTTGTTATAAATGCTATTATGTATTTGCAAGGAAACTTCCTTCAGAGTTCACAGTTTATTAAGCACTAGAGGACGCTGTGCTTCGTTTCTTTCCTAACTTTTTTTTTGTTTTGTTTTTTGATACTCAAAAAGGCTTTTTGCAATCTAACAGGCTGAAGCCACTCCAGATGCATCCCGTCATACTTTCAGCATATACATCCCTTATCATCTAGCAGGGTAGGTCCTTCTGCTGCAACGTTATTGCAAGTCAGTAAGAATAGACTAGAAGGCACAAACTTAAGGATAAACTTAAGGATCCTTCCACCCAGGATCATGGAGCAACCTGTTTTACAGGACTTTGATTCAGAAAATTTACCTTTTATTTTAAAATTCTCTTCGGTAAGAGACTATGGAGCCTTGTTAAAGACGAGAAGAGCTTGTGCTTTGGCTAGTGTGTTGCCTTCTCCCTTGCTTTTGCGACTGAGCTAATTCCGACAGAACTGCCGGTGGTCACAGGCGCAGGGTGGTCACAGGCGCTGGAAGAAGGACATTCGCTTGGCCCTGAGCCACAATGAATGAAGTCCATCTACTGTGAGTTTGAAACCAACCTGAACACTGAGGGGACCACGGATAAACTACAAAAACGCCCCTGTACTTCTCCTTGATCATCACAGCGTGTCACCCTTGCTCCATGTGTTACTCTCCTAGGTTGCATTTGTAAGGAGCTAAAAAGGAGTATGAACCAGCTGAGCAGAGAAACAGTTTCCCTACTGGAATCTGACCTTTCCTTACTGCTGGATGGCTTGTTCTCATTCAGCAGTTCTGCTTTCCAAGAGAATATCCAAACACTGGAGAAGAGCTCCAGAGCCCTTACATATGTAGACTCTTCCTTGTCCTCAAAGCACCCAAACAGTTGCAAAAAAACCCCACCCAATACCCACAGCCCACCCCTCCCCCGCCTCAAACCTGTAGCATGTATTAAAGACTAGAAAGTACAGATTGCAAGAAAGGCACAAACATTGATACCATTGGCGTATGACCATGACCCAACAGAGCTGCCAAGTGTCCACCGGAGTCCAGGGATCTCACTTGCAATGACATTGGTGCTTCCAGGGTGACCACAAAACAAGCCAAATTAAAGAATCAGTTTCATCATTGCATGCAAATTGCTTCACGCAGTCCAGACACAGACTTAGTTTCAATGCATTAACAAGCAGAATGAGGAGAACTGTGACCACAGAGCAAGTCCTGCATGACCAACCTGATCTATGATGAGTAAAGCACCGGTGAGGTTGCACCTCAAATCCTGTATTCAGTTTTGGGTCCCTCATGATAAGAAAGATATTGAGGTGCTGGAGCATGTTCAGAGAAGGGCAAATTATATGAGTAACTGAGGGAGCTGTTGGTATTTAACCTGGAGGAAAAAAAGCTCAAGAGAGACCTTATCACCCTCTACAACTACACAAAAAGAGGTTGTAACCAGGTGGGGATTGATCTTCTTTCCAAGGTAACAAGAGAAAATAATAGAAGGAATCCAAGAGTATGGGAAGAGAGGAACAAGGAGAATTTCATTTCTGACCATGGGGTCATAACTCTTCTTTGCATGAAAACTCAGTCCATTGACGTGGCCCAGAAAATATTATACCTGTCTACCTAAGTCACAGGTTTCACAGGTTTCACAGGTTATTCTGAGTTGGAAGGGATCCATACAATCATCTAGTCCAACTCCCAGACTCACAAGTGTGGAACCATGGGTACCATGTTCCATTCACCCAAGCCACCCACCATCTAGATCATGTCACTGAGCACGTCATTGAGTCTTCTCTTAAACACCTCCAGGGATGGCGACTCCACCACCTACCTGGGCAGACCATTCCAATGAGCAATCACTCTCTGTGTGAAAAACCTCNGATACTCATCATTATTAAATGTGCTTGTTTCCTAGGCTGTTATTTTCCTAAAGAAACAATTTATCTTGCACGCTCAGCCTAAGTTCCTAAAGAACTGTGAAGCCTGTGAAACTTTTTTAAAGTTTTTTTTCCTAGTTGAACAAGAGCAACAGGACCAGAGCAATAGAACCAAAGCCATACTAGGAATAACACTGTCCTTTTCCCAGTTGTTGTTATAAATGCTATTATGTATTTGCAAGGAAACTTCCTTCAGAGTTCACAGTTTATTAAGCACTAGAGGACGCTGTGCTTCGTTTCTTTCCTAACTTTTTTTTTGTTTTGTTTTTTGATACTCAAAAAGGCTTTTTGCAATCTAACAGGCTGAAGCCACTCCAGATGCATCCCGTCATACTTTCAGCATATACATCCCTTATCATCTAGCAGGGTAGGTCCTTCTGCTGCAACGTTATTGCAAGTCAGTAAGAATAGACTAGAAGGCACAAACTTAAGGATAAACTTAAGGATCCTTCCACCCAGGATCATGGAGCAACCTGTTTTACAGGACTTTGATTCAGAAAATTTACCTTTTATTTTAAAATTCTCTTCGGTAAGAGACTATGGAGCCTTGTTAAAGACGAGAAGAGCTTGTGCTTTGGCTAGTGTGTTGCCTTCTCCCTTGCTTTTGCGACTGAGCTAATTCCGACAGAACTGCCGGTGGTCACAGGCGCAGGGTGGTCACAGGCGCTGGAAGAAGGACATTCGCTTGGCCCTGAGCCACAATGAATGAAGTCCATCTACTGTGAGTTTGAAACCAACCTGAACACTGAGGGGACCACGGATAAACTACAAAAACGCCCCTGTACTTCTCCTTGATCATCACAGCGTGTCACCCTTGCTCCATGTGTTACTCTCCTAGGTTGCATTTGTAAGGAGCTAAAAAGGAGTATGAACCAGCTGAGCAGAGAAACAGTTTCCCTACTGGAATCTGACCTTTCCTTACTGCTGGATGGCTTGTTCTCATTCAGCAGTTCTGCTTTCCAAGAGAATATCCAAACACTGGAGAAGAGCTCCAGAGCCCTTACATATGTAGACTCTTCCTTGTCCTCAAAGCACCCAAACAGTTGCAAAAAAACCCCACCCAATACCCACAGCCCACCCCTCCCCCGCCTCAAACCTGTAGCATGTATTAAAGACTAGAAAGTACAGATTGCAAGAAAGGCACAAACATTGATACCATTGGCGTATGACCATGACCCAACAGAGCTGCCAAGTGTCCACCGGAGTCCAGGGATCTCACTTGCAATGACATTGGTGCTTCCAGGGTGACCACAAAACAAGCCAAATTAAAGAATCAGTTTCATCATTGCATGCAAATTGCTTCACGCAGTCCAGACACAGACTTAGTTTCAATGCATTAACAAGCAGAATGAGGAGAACTGTGACCACAGAGCAAGTCCTGCATGACCAACCTGATCTATGATGAGTAAAGCACCGGTGAGGTTGCACCTCAAATCCTGTATTCAGTTTTGGGTCCCTCATGATAAGAAAGATATTGAGGTGCTGGAGCATGTTCAGAGAAGGGCAAATTATATGAGTAACTGAGGGAGCTGTTGGTATTTAACCTGGAGGAAAAAAAGCTCAAGAGAGACCTTATCACCCTCTACAACTACACAAAAAGAGGTTGTAACCAGGTGGGGATTGATCTTCTTTCCAAGGTAACAAGAGAAAATAATAGAAGGAATCCAAGAGTATGGGAAGAGAGGAACAAGGAGAATTTCATTTCTGACCATGGGGTCATAACTCTTCTTTGCATGAAAACTCAGTCCATTGACGTGGCCCAGAAAATATTATACCTGTCTACCTAAGTCACAGGTTTCACAGGTTTCACAGGTTATTCTGAGTTGGAAGGGATCCATACAATCATCTAGTCCAACTCCCAGACTCACAAGTGTGGAACCATGGGTACCATGTTCCATTCACCCAAGCCACCCACCATCCAGATCATGTCNCAGCTTGGTATCATCTGCAAACTTGCTGATGATGGACTCAATTCCCTCGTCCATATCATCAAAAAAGATGTTGAACAGTGCCGGGCCAAGCACTGATCCCTGTGGGACTCTGCTAGTGACTGGCTGCCAGCTGGATGTGGCACCATTCACCAACACTCTCTAAGCTCGTCCATCCAACCAATTCCTAACCCAACATAAAATGCTTCTATCCAGGCCATGCTTTAAGAGTTTCTCCTGAATCTTACCATGAGAAACCGTGTCAAAGGCTTTGCTAAGATCCAAGTACACAACATCCACAGCCTTTTTTTTGTCAACTAGGCAAGTCACCAGATCATAAAAGGAGATCAGGTTGGTCAGGCAATACCTACCTCTCCTAAATCCATGCTGGCTGGTTCTAATGTCATGGTCAGTTTGCAGTTGCTGCATAATAGCACACAGAACTATCTGTTCCATGACTTTGCCTGGGACCGAGGTCAGGCTGACAGGTCTGTAATTGCTCGGATCATCTTTCCTGCCCTTCTTGTGGATGGGTGTCACATTAGCCAATTTCCAATCTCGTGGTACATCACCAGTAAGCCAGGACTGTTGGTAAATTATGGAGAGTGGCTTAGCAAGTTCATTTGCTAGTTCTTTCATCACCCTCAGATGGATCCCATGTCTAGTCAGAGATATCCATCTACAGTCCCTGTGTTCCTTTCAGTTACATCTTTGAAGGTTCTGCCTGCTTAATGGGAGAGCTCTGTGTAGCTCCTGAGTCTGAGTTTGCACTTGGGATAAGGATGTTATGGGCCTACCAAGGGCAGTGGTGGACACAAAGGATGGGCCTTAATGGCTGTGAGATGTACTTCTGGGGACTTCAGCATCAAGGAGAGTGTGTCAAAATGGGAAGAGTGGCCAGAGGCATCACCAGACAGCCTCAGCCCCAGCCAGTTGGACTCTGGAGAGCAGTGAGTGCACATGCAGACAGAATAGTGGGCTGGATGGGGGCAGAGCAAGAGAAAGAGCTGGAACTCTCAGAGCAGGGCACAGTACTGCCCCTGTGGCTGGAGGCAGATGGGCCTGAGCCTCTCAGTGGCAACAGGTGCCCAGAGAGACTTTGGGGATATCCCTGTTTCCCCTCCCACCCAGACCTGCTGAGCCTCCTTTCTCCACTTCTCACTTCCTCCATGGCTCCATCACTCACATCCTGGCACTGCTGGCCTTCTTGCCTGGCCTGAAGTAGGAGCACCAGGTCAAGGTGCCCATGGCAGATGCAGGAGTGTGAGAACTATCTGAATCATGAGAGGACTTGGCTGCTTGAGGAGAGACTGAAGAGAGCAGGGATGTGGCAGAAGCCATTCTCCTTCTTGCATTGGAGCAGCAGTGGCTTTTCTGGAGCCCTGCAGCAGTCCTGGTCCTGCTTGCTGAGGGCCGGTCAGGAGAAGGAAAGTTCAGGAGCCTCCTCAATTGCTGTTCGGGTCTCCCAGAGGCTGAAATCAGGATGACTGAGAGTGCAATGCTTCCTGGTGCTGAAGCCTCTAGTCTGTGATTCTACGATTCATTTTGCACCTTCACAAGATCCAATTAAATGTCTGTGTGTGGTACTGATTATTTGCCAACAGCCTCCTCTTTTCTGCACATGTACCTCTTATGGATTTCCTTCTGTTTTTCAAATGTCATCATTTTTTCAGCCAGTCTCATCTCCCCATCTCTACTGTCACAACAGATATGTGAAACTGGAGATTCACCTTTTTCGAGGGGTAGAGGTACTTGGGCACAAAGAAATATCAATCCTGCAGAAATGAGCAATGCAGATCCAAGGCTTTTGCAGTCTTTTGCTAGCTTTTGGAATATGTTGCTCTGCAGGCACAGTGTTGCCTCTTCCAGCAAAGCCAGAATGGCTCCCCATGGAGCAATACTAGACTTATGGAGCTTCAGCTCCTGATCAAAGAGATGCTTTCGTGTAGCAGATGAAGTACAGGAGCTGAGCAGCAAAGACGGAGCCATGCCTCACACCAGGGTGCTGCTGCGCTGGCTCGGGTCCGGGTGTGCCCACGATTTCCACCCATCACCTCAGCGTGGTGTCTTGAGGAAAATGTCCCCTCTCAGCTCCTTAAGAAGGTGCTGCCAAGATGAAGAGAGACTGGTAGTTAGTTTTTCTCTTACGTCCTCTTTCCTCAGGCCCTCAGGAAGAGAACTCTTCAAGATAATAAAAGCATAGGATTGGGCTGCCCGTGGGAATACAGGAGGGTAAACTAAAGTAAAGGTTTTCACTAAGAAATCTGCATTAAGAAATTTTCACTGGGGAAGGCTGCCGCTGTAATGAGAAGGTATATTAAAGGGCAACCTGACTAATGCATGGTATAACAAATGTTTGCAATAACAAACAATAGCAAGATGCTGGGAAGCAGAATCTCAAGCTGTATGACTGTACCTTTAGTCCCTTTAAGCTTGCAGCTGGAGCAGAATAAAACCTCTTTTCCACCCCAGAATACACACCTTAATGGAGACTTTTTTCGAGTCGGAGAGAAGGTGCATTGTGGCTCGGTGCTCTCTGTGACAGCAGCAAACTCAAATGGCCTTTCTGATGAGAACAGCTCTGTTCCCTTACCCAGATTTAATGAGTCTTATCCGATGTCTCCACCTCCACACCCCTGGTGAGGATGTGGGTGCACCACACGAGGAGATTTTGTGGCCCATGGGCCATGGGATGCAGGACCTCACAAAGTGACACTTCAGCCCATGAAGGGATGTTGTGCCCCATGAAGGGATTCTGCAGCTCACAAAAAGGAAGCTGTGGCTCACAAAGAGATGCTCACAAACTTTTATTCTGATTTCAGCCTCATAGGTGTCTTCTGAGAGATCAGGACAGCCAACTGTAAGCAGCTGATGAGATCCTTGAAGCTCCCATCTCCCAGGCAGCCAGCAGCCCACAGGATAAGGACCAGGGCTGCTGAAACTCCCTGCGGGTGGGAAGCAGACCTGGTGCCTGCCTGCTCTTGGCAGTGAGTTGCCATGGCTACAAAACAAGCTGCTTTGAGGGCGAAAAGATGAAGCCTGGCCTGGCTGCCAGCCCACAACTGTCCTGGGAGCCATGGCAATGCCTTGTGCAGGGTGGACAAGTACAGGAGAAGCTCTGGCCCCTTGAAAAGCCGCTGCCTGCTCCCGGCCTCCCAGCTCCCAGGTGTTGCATACAAACTTTGGAAAAGTAAAGCCAAGCCACCCAGAGCTATCACAGGAAGAGAGAAAGGGCTTTGCTCTTCTTTTGGCTACACTCTCTTTGGAGGGCTCCTGTCCCACAGATGGCAAAACAGGCCATTCCCTGGCCAGCTCCTGGCACTGAGAGGACTGTGTCTGTCCCCCACCATCTCCATCTCCTGGGAACCACAGGAGCTAAAGAACAGTAAGGGGCCCCTTGGGCCCTAGCCAGAACTTTGCTTCACTCCCCAGCATGAGTTGGTAGGCTCAGCATCGCCTCACTCCAAAGTTCACCTCTACCTAAAGGCTTTTTCTTGGCTCGCTTCAGCAAGGAACTGAAAGCACCGTGTCAGGGGTGACACACAGATGCACCTAGGAAACTCCTGGCCATGGATTAAGTTTCAGCTCTTTGCCCTGCCTCCAAATGGAAAGAAAGAGGAAAACAGAGAAAAGAAAGAGAAAAAAGAAAATAAGGAAAAAGAGGAAATAAAAGGAAGAGAAAAATGGAGGGGAAAAAAAGGAAAAGGAAGAGAAGAGTAAGGGAAAAGAAAGAGGGGGAGAAAGGAAGAGGGAGGGGGAGAGGAAGACCGAGAGGGAGAAAAGGAAGGGGAAAGGGGAAAAATATAAACAATAACAAACAGACCCTGTGACCTGATCAAATGGCACAAATTCCAATGTTTCAAGAGAAAGTAAGGAATGGACCACCACACTATGTCCATATGACAATAATCTCTCTTTGGCCAGTTTGGCTCCTGTTTGCCATTAGTAGTAAATCCGTTTTTAAAAAAAAATGAATAGAACAGACTCTGCATTACTGGCATTTCAGCTGTGTTCTCTCATGTATACCGGTAGAATACTCTCTGTGCATCAAATTTTAATTACGTACAATCAGTTCTGAGGCTGGAATCCTGGTGGTTGTATTTATAGCAGTGTCCCATCACTCCTACACTGCTCCCTTTTACCTTTTAATAGTGAATTGAAGGCTGAAAAAATTAGGATGCATCTGATTGAGTTCACAGCAGTTTGCTCTTTCTCAGCTATAAGTGCACTGGTATCTTCCCAGTGTGTCTCTCTCCACACAACCTGAGATTAGCCTGGACACCAACTTTGCAGGCTGATTTTCCTTCTTGCAACTTCCACAGCCCTGTTGAATCCTATCTCAGTCCCAACATGAAGGCAATCCTTCAATTCCAGGTGCAGCATCCATCATCTCATCTCTGTGGATGAGGTGAGGTATAATAATTCTTCACAGAGGCAAAAAGACTCACTGACACATCATTGGTGGGCTATTCAAACAGGTGAAAAATTGAAAAAAAACCCTACCCTAAAAGTTTTTTCCCCTATAGTTGTAGGAAATGAAATCTCAGTTCAATCATGCTAAATGGACAGTGCATAATTTTAAGATTTCTCAGTCTTCTTCACCTTCCGTTCTAAAATTTATATAAATAATGACACAAACTTATCTGAGTGATAGTTGAAAACAAATTCAACCAAGGCAAGCAAATAACTAAAATTTTCGTGTTCAGTCCCAGAAAGAATTGGTTTATTTGGCAAAGAAAGGATCAGGTATTCTAAATTACATAAAAACGGAATTTCTGTTGCTCTGTGCACATCCAAAGGAAGGGTCTCACCCACAGGACAGGAACATGTGCACCTAGGTCACTGTCAGGATACCTCTTACAACAAGGACTCTGGCAGTTGACACTGCCAACACGATGGTTTCTGCCTTCATCCACCACTTATGATATTACATAATTCATGCTAACGAATTTGAGGCTGAAGTCTGAGGCTACTCTACTTTTTGAGTTGTTACAATTGCCGGTGCCTCCCTGCACTTTTGCACAACAGGAATATAAAATGGCTCTATATGGAGATAGCCGGATTTTTCCCCCATCCTTCCTTACATATCACACTGTATGAAGCCTCACTGAGGTGCCCACAGGCAAGGCTTTCTACATGCTGTAACAAAAAAAAAAAAGACCAGATTTCCAAAAATGTGATAGTTTTGCTTTTTCTTGTAACAAGTTTTACTGCTGCAGAGGGGAAGAGCAAGCCCGAAACTCTGGCAGCAGACAGGATGAGATGAGCCATAGGAAGAAATGAGTCATGGCCCCAGCGAAGGGAGTTCCCTAGAGAAGAGGCAGCAAAAATCAAAGCCTGCTGTCCTCCTGGTGCACCCAGAAGAGGAGAAGATGCAAAGAGTACCACTGTATAAGAGAGCCCACCAACATCATGCAATTGATGTTTGGAGCCATTTTGAACAGCTGAAAGGACTCTGTAGGTGTAAATGCTTAAATTCCTCAGGTTCTGTCTTTCTGCCACATCTTCCAATACCTCTCAGTATGGTGGGGAGGTGCTTGAGACCCATAGATGTCATCACAGTATCAGAAAAAAACCCCACTGAATAATGCAATTTAACCAAAAGAATTATATTTAGTCAATGCTATTTTGATTCCAAGTGGGAATCTTAGAAACCAGGGTACCTGGTTTCAGACCCTTTCTGGAGGACTTAGGGGGCTGACAAGAAAAAAGCCTGTGTACAGCAAACATTAACCCACGTATAAGCCACCTTTAAAGAACCTGCACCAGCAGTAGGATAATATTAAACATCCAATAGTCCAAAAAGAGGTGAAAAGCATCATAGTCAAATTTGTTTCTCAAAGTCTATAAGAGTCTAAACAGACATCTGCAACTGCTAGAGTATAAAATCTGGTACCTCCTGGTTATGTAGTGAAGCTGATGTCTTTTTGAGTGTTTTACAGAGCCCCAGAACACGTGGTAGGGAGAAGAAGAGGAGGGGAAGGAGCAAAGCCCCACTGACAGGGGGCAGATCCCTCACAACAGCACAAGCACAGCTTGGTTCAACTTGTCCCAAACATGCCACTCCTCCGTGAGCAGAAATTCAGACCCAAGCCAGAATGACTCTTGAGAACCTTTCCATACAAGATTTCTGGCAAGGCAAACAAGAAAAACAAGAAGTACAAGCACAGTCATGTCAACAGGTCTGTGCAGTGAAGCCCGGCTTATCTGCAAAGTCGAGGTACAGGAAGGATAGTTTTGGGTTTCATGACCCAGCTCTGCCACAGCCTGGGCACTGCTGTGAGTGAGTCATGCTCTGTGCACCTCGCAGAGATCTGGGCCGCAACCCTGCAGTAAGCACGCCGAAACACAGACAGCGAGGAGCAGAAGAGAATGGCAGCATTTCCGTCAGAGGGAAGAAAATCAGCTAGCAGCCACACACCAGCTCCGTCCAACCCTGGAAACAGGGCACAGATTGCCTTCTCCCCAGGGATATGCCACCATCCAAGCAAAGAGTGACGCTGCTCCCACCTCAGACCACTGCTATGATTTTCCCCAGTGCCTTGGGAGTCCCTTTCGCATTTTGTCTTAAGGGCTGTCTTTAGTCTCTCCTGCCCCTTCCCAGCGGTGCTCGGGCTCCCTAGGGATTCTCACTTTGGCATGTGAAGCCTGTCCCCCGAGTTTTGCTGCAAACGTCATGCTCTGGCAGGAGAGGCAGAGAATGTGGAGGAAATGTCTGCGCTGGCACCACTGCACAGATACAGGCACGCTGGCTCTTTAACTGTTCACCACAAATATCAGCAGGATTGCAACACGCTGACAGGGGGGTTGCCTGTAATCTGCCGTTTAAAAGGATCTGGTATCTTCTGAAAACAGAATGCATTGCTGGAGTTTTGTTTAAAAGAGAAACAGACTTTATCCTTTTCCAGTTTTCCCCCTACAGGGGGAAAGGGGATTTTCACACATGCAGATATCTTGACCTAGCTCATGCCAAGTACTGTATCCACAGTTTATTAATGCAGAAATAATGCTGGGGGGGGGCTTGATCTAAAACTTGCTCAGGCCAGTGGGAAGGCATTATTTTCAGTGAGGTTTGAAGCAGGTCCCTGGCAAGTGCAAGTGACCACAATTCCTCCAGTTATGCCAGATGCTGAGTGGGAAGGAGGAGGATTTTCATTTCCCCCGTGCCTGGTGTAGGAGGTGGCTACTTGTACTCTGCTGTTTGCAAAAATGTCATCCGTGTATTTTCAAGGCCTTAACAGCAGGAGGCGTTTATTTTCCCACTCGAGGTCATTATTTTTGCCACATTTAATAACTGCACATTAATGATTTAACTTGTTACTCCTCCCCAAAGCCATTGCGCCATTGGCCTGGGGCCTCAGAGAGCAGAGCAGGACAGATCTGTCTGTCATCGTGCTTGCTCTGGGTGAGTCACAGCAGAAGTATGAGTGGACCAGCAGGAATAGGGCAAGGGTGTCATCCCCCTCCCAGCACGGGTGCTGGCAGTCCAGCCCCACCCCCCGGCCAGAAGGTTTCTCGGCCCCTCGTCCAGGAAATCCAGAGGTATTCTGGGCTCCTGGGGACTTGGATGCAGGGCAGGGGTGCTCAGCTGGTGCCAGGGCAGAGCACACCATCGGTGTGAGAGAGAGTGGCCAGGCAGGTTTCAACAGCACAAACTTAGGCATGGTGTGTCTGTCCTGGCCAGTGTCATCACCATTCACTCCACACAGAACAAATAGATTTCCTCAAGCAGAGAACTTTCTGTTACTGCTCAGTTGCCCCATGGTGACATGGAACACTTAGGGGTTTGCAAAATTTAGGGCTGATAAGTATATACAAAACATTCAGTTCCTCTAGAAGTGCCGTGCATTTGCCACCCACCCATACCTGAGACAGTCGTGTGTTTGGAAATGGAGTTTCCCTCACCTGCACAACATGGTACAGGGCACTGGACACCCGCAGCTAGTGCTGGAATGCTCACTGCCCAAAGGGAGCAGAGCATCATCTCGGCTGCCTAGCTCCATCACCGTGCCTCGGAGAAACAGCACAAGTCTCTGGGTCGAAGTGAAAGTGTGCTTGTGATGTGCAAAACTCAAAATGCACTCTCTGTTACAGAATCACAGAATCACAGAATATTATGAGCTGGAAGGGACCCACAAGGATCATCTAGTCCAACTCACCATCTAACACCCGTACAGAGACCGAGAGCACATCGCAGGGCATAACACCAGCCTAGATCCCCCACAGTCTAGCAGGCCACTCCGAGCCGGAAGGGGCCCAACGTCATCCAGCCCTACACCTCCCTGCTAGACCATGTCACTAAGCTCCTCGTCCAGTCTTCTCTTAAACTCCTCCAGGGACGGTGACTCCACCACCTCNTGGCCAAAGTGAAGAACCCGGCACTTAGTCTTGTTAAACCTCATACTGTTGGAGCCTGCCCACCTCTCTAGCCTGTCAAGGTCCCTCTGGAGGGCCTTCCTACCCTCCGGCTGTTCAACATTTGCCCCCAGCTTAGTATCATCCGCAAACTTGCTGATGATGGATTCAATTCCCTCGTCCATGTCGTCGATAAAGATGTTGAACAGTACTGGGCCCAACACTGACCCCTGTGGGACTCCGCTGGTGACTGGCCGCCAGTCAGATGTTGCACCATTCACCACCACCCTCTGAGCTCGCCCCTCCAACCAGTCTATAATGATTTGCACATCAGCTAAATGAAACTTTGCTAGGTTGCCCAACAGCAGATTTCACCATAAATCAAGTTCTCTGCACATCTTGTGCTGTTGTTTGGTCCTGAAGATGTGCAGAAAGAGGCTTTACTGCATTGCGGGTCCACCCCACCACACATTCCAGGGCAAACACAAGACCAATGCACATTTTAAAATAGAAAGGAGAACAGAAAGACTACTCCCAAGTGACAGAGGTGTGCGCTGAGTGGAAGTTATCTACACTTCAGGTCCATTAATGCCACATGTCTGTTTTCAGAGTTTCATGAGCAGGAAGGGGAGCTGCTGGAAGCAGGGGTATCCTCAAGCAATTTATTGCAGCAGCTCTCACCCAGTCAGTGCTGTTTGGCCACCCGAGTGAATCAATGGTTGGTGTTATTGTACTGAAGGGAGACTGCGGTCGGGTGGGTGTAAATCTCTTCTCTCAGGCTGACAGCACCAGAAAAAGAGGACATAGCCTCAGACTACTCCAGGGGAAGTTTAGGCTGGATGTTAGGAGGAGCTTTTTCAGAGAGAGTGATCCCTTAGTGAAATGGTGTGCTCAGGGAGGCGGTGGAGTCACCATCCCTGGAGGTGTTTCAGAAAAGACTGGATGAGGAACTCAGTGACATGGTCTAGATAATGTGATGATGGGATAAGGAGTTAGGTTATTATATTAAAAAAAAATGATGATGACATGACCCTGAGATTAGCACCAAGGTTGCAGGTTCAATCCCTGTATGGGCATTCACTTAGGATTTAGACTCAATGATCCTTGTGGGTCCCTTCCAATTCAGAATACAGTGAATCCCCAGTGCACCGCGACCTCTCCATTACAACCCCACCCANGGGCGAGGGAGCAGCAGCACGAGGCGCCCGGACTGACCCTGCGGGGCGCCCGGACTGGAGCAGCAGCGCGGCCGCAGGGCACCCTGCAGGGCCAGTCTGGGCGCCCCACGGCCACGCTGCTGCTCCCTCACCCCAGCCCGTGCCCGGCTGTCCTGGTGTGGTCTGCCAGCGCAGGGCCACGCTGTGGGGATGTGGTGCCCGGGCACAAGCACCAGGGGAGGGGGAAGTGTCCGCAGCCCTGCGGAGCTCTGGGGGGTGAGGCAATGGGCATGGCCTGCATGCATATTAATGACCTGCAGTTCTTTGTGAGTTTAGCTTTTTGCGAGGCCCCTGGGCTGTCCCTTTCCTCGTGAAGGATGGGGTATAACTGTATTATGTTCTGTAAATATCAGGCTAAGCTGTGGTTTTATTTCCAGGTGCTCCCTTATTTCGGATTGAACTCAATGTTAGTTCAATTTCCTTTCTTTTCTATCTATAAAAAATGTATGTTGCCTTCAAAACAGCACACAGCTGTAAAATATTTTCCATGTTACCCATGTTTCCCCTCCAAGAAATCCCAGTTCCTCATTCTCACACATTTCTGAAACAGGATGTAATCTAATGGGAAGTATCATTGCGATTTTCCAGTAAACATTTCTCTACCAGCCTGTCCTCACTTTGACCTCCTTTTTATTTTTTTGACTGGAAGTTGTTCTTCTTGGAAAAAAATAACATCATGTGTGTGTTTATACTTAAAATGTGCACATGACTGCATGAATGTGTGTATCTGCATGTAAATACATCTTGCAGACCTAATTATGCCATTATGCATAACTTCATGCTTACATGGAAATTACAATTTTTTCTCATGCACAGCACACCAGAGAGGACAAACTATATAATAACTTAATTGCTGATAGAGCCCCATGTTTGAAGTCAATGATCGGATCAGAAATGTGGTGTGACTGAAACTGCACAAACAAAACTCAGGGCCCATGGACATGACAAGGGGATACTGATGATGGAAACAGTATTTCTGCACAGCAAGCTTAGTTTCAGGAACTCTCACCTTGTTTGTCCATGTTCTCTCAACTTCCCTCTCAGCCAGAGAGGTCCCATTTATTGATATGTCATGACAGAGCTAGATGCATCAACAACGGTGTTTCTGCCATTTAGGCAACAGTCTTTTTTCTGAAGTTAATCAGCTTCCCCAAACAATCTTTGCTCTCACACTCCTAGCTTTTATTGTTTTCCTTTCACACAATGTCTCAAGGCCAATTTGGACATCAGTTTAGAACCCTCATGCAGAACATTCATGCATCTGCTAGGACGAAGAGGCTTCTTCCAGGATCAAACCAAGTTGCCTCTTTTCTCCAATTTAGGGTTGAGGTTGCCAGGCTACAAATTGTCACAACAAAGGTCAAGACCTTCATCTGCTACAAGCGCTCGCGTGACTCCAGGCATCTCGCAGCCTCCTGAGCTTCAGCTTACCAGCAGCACAGACAACAAGCTATTTCCAAAATCTGAACGGAAGCCTGGGGTCTTCAAATCCTGGTGAGGCAGTGACTGGATCCAGCTAAGAACAGTGGAAGTGCTACAAACTCCTAAGAGCTGCCAGCACACAGCACTATAATTTCCCTCTCTCTCAACAAGAAATTCTTGTTTGCTGGAGGTTTTTTTCATAACCTCACATAAGTGAAGAGGGAAACACTATGGAAGTACTCTTGTAATTACGGGCATCTTGTTTCACAGGCAGCAGCTGAAAGAATATGAGAAGAACCATAGAATTAAAAAAAAATTAAGTTGGAAAAGACCCTTGAGATCATCAAGTACAGCTTTTAACTCAGCACCACCAAGCTCACCACTAAACCATGTCCCTAAGTGCCAGATCTACACATCTAATAAATCCCTTCAGGGGTAGTGACTACACCATTGCTCTGGCCAGCATCACTCCCCATAAAACAGGATTGGAGAAGAATTTTGCAGGAACCAAAAGGGATGTTTAGCAGTGCTGGCAAAAGAGTATTTTGCGTTTTAACAACAACCAGTAGTGTCCAGTACTGCCCCAGCAGCACAATCCCAAAACCCCCCAAGGAACAGCTGCAAAATTTGCCATCTTTTTTTGTACTAAAGGGTCATGGCCACTGTGTGCTGCTTATGTCACTGATAGCTACAGGTCAGATCCAACTACAGGATGGTGTGGATATACCCCTTAAAAAGGCTAAGTGGAGGAGAAGAGATTTTTTACTCACATTTCTCTCCCAAGAGGACCTCCAAGGTTTCTACCAAAATTCTGTCCTAAACATAACATTATGTTATGTTGAGTAACTTCCATGTAAATTATTTATATCTTTCAGTGCTGCTTTAAGTTATTGTCGTGGTTTGACCCTGGCTGGGTGCCAGAGATTCACCCACAACCTCTCCTGGAGGAAAAAACAGGAAAATAAAACTGGAAAATAAAACTGGTCACAGGCAAAAAAGCAAGGCAAACTACAAGTAAAGAATATAAAGGATTTATTTACTAACTAATAAGATCAGAATTTCAAAGGAAGCATCATTTAAAAGGCAACCTTTTCCCCCCACCCCTCCTTCTCTTACAACAGATCTCATATTCCCTTTTTTCACCAGGAGACAAAGGGAGAACATAGGGTAGGGGTAAACCAGGCAAGTTGGTATTTCTGACCAGATCCAGGGTAGGAACCATCTCTCCGCCCTTCCATAAAGTTCTCTCTCTCTCTCACAAGAGGAAAAGTCTTTCATGATTCTTTCCCAAGTGAGATCTCAAGCCAGGGATGACAGTTCTTCCGAAATTCTCTGTTGTCCGAGAGTCACAGCCAGGATGCAGCTTTTAAGTACTGGCTTTTTTTGCTGCATCATAATGAGCCCATCCCAAAGGACATAGTTCAGATCCTACCACAATGCACAAAACGTCTGTCCAAAGGATCTCTGCCGAGCTCTCAGCTCC
>WEKX01017689.1:48087-59269 GCA_013390025.1 Pitta sordida
AAGCTGTGTGCTGGGAGGGCGCAGCTGTCTCTGCTCCAGGAGGAGGCTTCTGTCTGGGACTGTACAGGCAGCACAGCCCCTCTCTCACGGGACTGAGGGATGCTAAAGGGAAAGAAACCCAACCTCCCCCCCCCCGCCACCCTGTAGGCTTCTCCGGGCTGCTGCAGTCGCTCCCACAGCCTAAATCCCGCGCCGCTTGCCCCCCCTGACCCCAGTCATTGTGCCCACGCCGGCAGCCCTGCGGTGGCGGGGGCTGGAGCGGCGCGGTGCGGGCTGGAGCAGAGCGGCACAGGCTGGAGCGGAGTGGCAGGGGCTGCCTCTGCTGGGACTGGTGGATGTTAAAGGGAAAGAAACTCCCATACCAACACAGCCCCCCCGCCNTATTCTTCAGTTTTTGGTTACTAGTCTTCTATTTTACCTGTGAGTCATGGGAATATTGGTTAGTGATATACTAATGCATTACAGACATACCAACAGGTATGTATGTATGAATGAATAAGCATATTACAGTG
This sequence comes from Pitta sordida, assembly GCA_013390025.1. Taxonomy (NCBI): domain Eukaryota; kingdom Metazoa; phylum Chordata; class Aves; order Passeriformes; family Pittidae; genus Pitta; species Pitta sordida. The sequence goes on from WEKX01017689.1 coordinate 48,600, forward strand.
AATCCCCTCTGTATCGCGNCTGGCGCAGGTCCCCTGGGGCCGGGCAGGGCCGGGGGGCTGGGGGAGAGAGTGGCGCGGGGTTGGGGCTGCGAGCACACACGGTCACAGCAGCCGCTCAGAAACGGTTCCCTTTGCTCGCCTGTGCCGAGACAGACTACAGGAAGGAGCAAAGAATTGTACGCAGAGCCCCGGAGTTCCGGGGGGTGGAGCAATGGGTGTGGCCTGCATGCATATTAACGACCTGCAGTTCTTTGCGAGTTTAGTGTTTTGCGATGGCCTTGCCCTGTCTCACTCCTCATGAAGGAGGGGGTATAACTGTATATATAAAGTAGTTGTGTGTTGGCTTTATTTTCTGCTTTGGGATTATATACCTATTTACATACCTATACTTCAATCTGGTGTGTGTTTTTTCAACCCCGATTGCCTGTGTATCTGTGCACAGGTAAGAGAGTGCGAAAAAGAAACTAGAAACCAAAACACAAGTAGAGATGTGGTGTCCTGTAAGACCTTTTCTTTGTTACCCTGTGATGCAAAGTCATCACATAAATGACCTGCTGCATCTTTGCAAACCATTTTCAGCTTGTTTTACCAGATGCATTTCAGAAAACCACATCTGTTTTTCACAGTCCTTCCTCCTGAAGGTTCTCTTAACACCAAGAATCTCAGGATTAATTTTATCTGAAGGAGGGAACTGTCCTGAGAGGAGCATTCTGCACTTGGATGATTAGGGATATGTGCAGCCTGGCCCCAGAGAGAATGCTACCAGTCTCAAGCAAATAATTGTTTCTGTAGTAGATGGAGATTAAATGAGAAAATGTTCAAGAAGTACACAGAAATTTTATGACCTTGCATGTGTTTTATGATTTGAAATATATAGAGTTGACACAGATGAAAGCATTTTCAAAAAATCTGCCCCTTGACAATGTAAACGGTACTTAAAACTTATGCGTTTTATTTTATTTGCATGGATTTCTATTGATTTTGAAACTCTCTAGAGTGTAAAGACTTTAAAATTTGCTTCTAAACACACCATGACTTTCTGACTCATTTCATATAGAGCTCATGAATCTGCAGCTTCTGCTTAAGATTAATCTGACCCTAGTTCGAGAATACAAGACAAGTGCTTTTTGAATTTTCATATGTATAAATCTTTATAAATCAGGTTTACAAAAATCAATGTGCCCTAGTCCATACAATTTGCTGTAATGTCATAACTCAGTATACACTTGAGAGAAAATACCTCATCCTGGGAAAATTCTTTTCAGTTAAAACCAGCAGACAGACGCGAGCTGCAGGTTAGCCACTCCTGCATAGCTGCAATGTTTGAGATTCACTGGGGAACGCCCAGCTCATCATGCTGCTCTTCCTCTTGGAGTCATAACCTCGTCCACGTCTGCACCCAGTCCAGGGAAATGCCTGTGGTTTGCAAAATGGAACAAGTCAGTGATGGGATGCACATATTCCTGAGTGGTTTCCAAATCAACAGTGAGAACTACATATTCTGGGCATAGGGTTGTCTCACCGTAGTTGCTGACTCCTGAGACTGACAGCTCTGGCTTCCACAGCAGAAAATGTCTTTATATAGAGAAAAGAGAACCAAACACATGGGAGTTGATACAGTCCAGATAATGAAAGAAACAACTTTTTTCTTTTTTTTCACTCATAGTTTTATGTGATACGTTCTGATGAACTTCAGGATTTGCTCTGTGCCATTGTGAGGAAAGACAACAACTTTCCTACATATCATCCAAACTTGGCTCCAGTAATTATTCAAAGCTAATTTCAAAGGTTTGGTATGTGGTGGATTTTTTTTTGGGGGGGAGGGTTTGTTTGGGTTTTTTGTTTTTTTAATTAAAATTCAGTTCAGTATTTAAGGAATTATAAAATACGAGACATCAGGAAAACCCCCTAATTTTCTCGTGTTGATGTCAAAATTTATGTCTTTTATGTCTGAAGAAAGGAACTCTCCATTCATCAATGGGGTGAGGTCCAGCAGAAAATCTTCAGACCACACTAAATGAGCAGAGGACCTACGTGTTAATAAACATGTACCAAAACAGGTATCCACAGATATGGAAATAAACCATTTTTTCCAATAGTAAGGATTGGAATTATTGCTTTTTAGAGCAAAGATTTTATCAAAATACTCTTATTAACGAAGAGGATTTCCATAACTGAAAATTCCAACTTTCATTTACTGAACACTTTGTGAACAAAAATAGTACAAGAAGAAATGAAATGTTCTTGTCCCTCTTTGTTACTGTGAGTGTGTTAAAACAGGGTGGAACTTAGTGCATCAAATTAAAAAAAAAAAAAAAAAGTAAATTCTGATAGTTTTGGGAGGAAGTCAACAGAACCGGAAACTTGTGATGAGTTTCTTGGTAAACCACAAGAAGAGGAGTTAAGAGATTAAAAAAGCCCTATGTGTTTGACTAGTTTTTACACTTAATTTAGACTTTTTTTAAAGTAATCTAGATAAAAATCCAGTTACACAAGAGATTTTGTACCTTATTTTGTAAATTTGGGGAATGACTCATAAGCTTGCAGCCATACTATTATGTAAGCTATATTAATAAAATATGTATGCTTGGCAAAAATTTCATCCAATCCTGCCAGAATTTTGAGCACCTTTTTATTCAGAGGCATTTGACGTCAACTGGTGCCCTTTGGAGATGAGGTATGGTGGGGAAAATGAGTCTGCGATTCTTCACTCCAATTTTAGATTCCCAACACCTTGTATTACATGGAAATGTATCCATGATGTGTATCTCTAAATGACTATTAACAGCACATAAGCTCTTATTGGAACACCTGTTCATTACAGGTTTTGAATGCCTGTTCGCCACACATTATCACAGTAAAGAACCTGTGTGCTCCTGCTGTGGTCACCTGCTTTTGCTCTGGCCAATATACACTCAAGAAATTGATGCCTGGGCTGTCCATCTTCTCCTTCATCTTTCTCTGACCAGCCCTGTGCAGAACTCCACAAGTGATGCCATAGAAAATCTCAGCAGCCCTTGGGGGTTTTGTTCACTTGCAGACGCACTGAATGAATAAGTAGAAAATGAGACAGGAAACACAACGCGCCTTTGAAACCACACGCTTCTATGCTTCTGAAAGCCGCAAGTAAAATGGAGGTTTTTTCCTTATTAAAGATAGTGTCAGACCTACTTGGATAATTACTAGGGACTGCTTCACTCAAATACCCAAATCTTTACCCTAATCAGCAACCTGTTGGAGCAGAGTTTAGGCCTGCAGTACTTCAAAAGCTGACTCAGGCACCCATCAGCTGAGATCACTTCTGTCAGAGGAACAAGGACCTGTTTTTTTACCACCAAGTAAATGTGTACTGCTTACATCCTTTACACATAAAAGTAATTTCAACTCTTTAGAATTAAATTTATGCAGAAATTTCCCATAAACCATTGTTTTTTAAAATAGTGGCACACTACGGGAGCCAAACCCTTTGCCCTAAAGAAAGACTTCATTGCAAGGCTGGATGGAGCCCAGTCAGTTCCCAAAACACTGCGGCATCTGCAGGAACTGGGGAAGCGTCTGGGCAGCTCTCCTCAACCCTTCAGCCATAAACCTAACCTACTTGGAGACCTCAGATCTGATGATGTGCCTCTGGGTCAGCAGAATCCTGAATGTCCAGCGTGATACAGACTGGCATCATCAAGGCTTTCATGTATTACTGCCTTGTTACTGTGCAACTGCACCATTTCAATTACTGTCCAGTTGTTTGTCATCAGGCACTGTACCAGCAGGGAGGGAGGGTCTGCTGCCTGCAGCCGAGGAATGCAGCACAATCTGTTAGACCTGTCAGAGTGACTCCTGGTAAAGGAGCACACATGAACCCTGTGTAAAAGCCATGCATTAAACATGGCCCTCCACCTCCCCCGGAGCTCCTTGCCTAGATGCACATCCTTATAAGATGGTCCCTTGCAGCTGCTTTACACTTTCATGTGGGTGCAGGGTGCAGGTAATGAGCACTCCCTAAAGACTGGAACACCTTTATTTCCTGCTGCTGATAGAAAGGGCCTCCCCACAGGTCCATGTGTTCAGCAAGTGCCACTGCTGTTACCTCTTTGAAGTACATAGTACAACTCATCCAATGGCTATCCAGCCTGAACCTGGGATCCCCTAGTGTGGAATGCCCCAAACACTTCCTTCTTTTACTGTACACAAGATCGGGGCAAGATAAAGTCAGTGGACTGTGCCCATTCCTGCACACAGACTCTGTGTTTTCTGTTTTGTAACCTGAGCTAGGGCAGATTCTCTAGATGTGTTAAAAAACCCCACACCAACCCATAGGATACATGATGGCCTTCAAAACCGAGGATGTTTTCTTGGTGGGAATGAGTTCAGGCCAAGGTGACAGGCAAGGCTTGAGGCCAGTGGAGCAGCCGGTGTGGCATGACTGTAGGGAAGCTGGCAGAAGAGCCAGAGGCTGGTGGAGAATTTGGTGTGGCACAGCTGTAGGGAAGCTGGTAGAGCCAGAGTCTGATGGAGGAGTTGGGGTGCCATGGGTGGAGAGAGGCTGCAGGGAGGCTCAGGAATAGCCAGGATGCCAAGGCTGCAGGGAGGCTCAGGAATAGCCGGGTTTTGTAGCAGCCCTAAGCACCTGCCACCCGGCTCCATCCCGTGGGAAGAAGTGAGGGGCAAGATTCACAGCGCGAGCTGCCCTGGAGACCGCCTACAGTCGGCTGTCCACACCGAAAAACTTTTCCAAGGGGAATGACTTTCAGCGAGAAGGAAAGCGTCTGCCTGCGGTTTTTTTCACCCTCCCCAAACCCAGTATCTTTAAGAAAAGCCCCTCTTGCTTCAGCTGAGCGTCGTCCGGCCACGGGCGCTTCGTCCGCTCCACGCCGCCTCATCCCGGCCCCCTCCCGGTTCCCCCGTCCGGCTCAGCGCCGGCAGGAAGGGGAGGGACCGACCGCCTTTCCAGCCGCCTGCGGAGCGGGGAGCGGCCGGCCGCCCCTCGCTGCTCTTCCCCGGGATCAGCATGTCGGAGGCCGGGACGGTAAGCCGGGATCATCAGGGTGTGTGGAGCTGGGTGTGTGTGTGTGCGAGGAGGGCGGAGGTGCNAGCCGGGCAGGGCAGGGCAGGGCCGTGCGGAGGAGCAGCTGCAGCGCCATGGCTTTCGCCCGGTGGTGGTACGCCATGGTAAGTGTGGGGAGAGCCCGGACCACCCCTGGACGGGGAGGGCTCCGGCGGGCTGGGATGCTCCCTCGGCTCCCTGGCATTCAGGGAGGAGACGGGGCAAGGGAAGGGGTTTGTGGTGGCTGGAAGCGAGCCAGCGCTGTCTTTTGAAGGCTCCTTCGGGTCGGATGGGAGCGCGGTGCGCTCCGCATCCCCTCCGCCGTCTGAGAGCGACACTTGAAAACAAGAGATTTTTTTTTTTTTTTGGTGCTGTTGGCACCAGTTTTTCGTCATCTTCAGTATAAACCGAACTCGCGAGATGACAAAACTTCACCAGAGCAGCGTAAGGCCAGTTTTATTTGCGGCTGTGCCTGCTCTGGGAAAAACTCGGCGCTGTGCTAACTCCATTAGCTTGTTCTTGGCTGCAGGTGGGTGGTCGGGCTGCCGGGAAGAGCCGACGCTTGCCAGGTCATCCCTGAGTAAACCACAGCTCTCTGATGGCTCCATGCAGTTTGGATGGACTTGGGTCGCTACTCATTACTGTTAACAAACCTGTGATTGCTTTCAAAAGCCTTTAAAAAGCCTTTATAGTTTATTAGTCATAGGAGGAAACAGTTGAGTGTGCTGAAACAGCATGGTGCACTAAAAAGTTTGCCTTCTGTTAAAGTTTTACAGAAAGTATACCTTGTGCAAGGTGGCCTTCAGAAGAGACATCCCTTTCATGGATTTACTAAATAGGTAGATGAAATCTGCCGAATTCGTAGCTGTACTTTTAAGTTGCTCCATGTAGCTTGGATCAATGTTTGACAGTGTTTTCAAGTACCATTCATTGCGCCAAGTCAAATTGGTGATAGCTGGTGGAAGTGACACAAAGTTACACAAGGATGAAAGTTTGGGACTTGCTGCATTGAGTGATGAAGTGGATACTAAATGTCTTGATAGTTCTGAGTCACTACATCCAGTATAAGAAAAGATTCTACATGTGATCACATAAGGAAGCTGCTCCTGCACCTGCTCTTTTGGAAACCCATCATGGTTGTTGTCACCAGAATGGCCTCTGTGAGAAGACACCTCTATTGTCCCTGCCTGTGTATCACACTGAGAAAGTAGGAGAAGCAGAAAAGAGGGGAGAGAGGAATAGGCATGAAGGAGATTCCCGTATGGCTCTAGCAAGGTTTTTTTTACTGGCTGGTGTATTTAGAGCAGAATGGGTTGGATGTAAGATGAATCTCAGTTTCACCTTTCTGTTCCTTTGCTTGTAGCTCCCCTGTGACTTCTTTCTGTCCATCAGTTTTCTGAGTATCATCAAAGATCTTCCCAATCTCAGCTGAAAGCAAAGGCCAGATTCTCATCTCCTTTGGTGTATGTAATTCAGAGTTGTTTGACTTCAGCAGAGAATCTTGCAGGGAGACTTCACACCTTACTGTGTGTTCTCTGGGATGCTGTGCAACGGCTCTGAACTGAAGGCTCGTTAATACTGATGGGACTCCGGAGTTTTAGGAGGATTTTTTGAAGGAACACCTTTAGTGAGAGGTTGGATTTTTGTGCATACAGGTGTCTGTTCAGTTGTTGGTAATTTGCTCTGTGCTTTCCACCTAGGCTGGTTACTTTCTAGTTTATAAATGCTCTTTGAGTCAAAAGTTAAAGGTGTATCTTAGTAGCGTGGTGACAGTTTTATGCACTTTAGAACAGAATGAAGATCTCTGGATAAATTTCCTTCTTCATAATGTACCTCTGTATTTTTGTGAACATGTGATTACAGGTAGGTTTGTGTGGGTTGTTTTAGTTAGGAATGTTGGAAAATGTTTTAGGCCAACTTAAAAGATTTTAGCTCATGAGTTAAACTAGAAATGCAACTTCAGCTGCACACGCATTGCTCATGGGAGAGAGCTGGAGCTGATCTGATCCACTTGCTTGGTTATGGATACGTATCTTTGACATTGTAAGGAAAGATGAGCAAGAAAAGAGTACCCAAAGTCAGCTCATGTCAGCTTGTGAATATGAAGGAGCACTGAATGCACACTGTCCCAGGAAACCTGAGCTTAGCCTCTTGCTAAGCAGATTGATTTACTGTATACATTTCTTTTTTTACTACATTATTCAAAGCTTGGAAATACAGGTAAGAAAAGAGCTGTTGAAGGGCATTTTTGAAACAGGGTTCCTCCTCATGTCTTTCTCATCAACTGTTCAGCCAATTAGTGTGGTCTTCTCAAAACATGTATAAAGAAGCTTTTTTGATTTCCAAAGTCTCCTCCTCAGGGCAGCAGACTTTCCTGCAAGGCAGTACTTCCACAGGCTGTTTTATTGTGTGAGGCCAGAGAGTATCAGCACTCAGTGTGTACACAGTGCAGGACTCCAGCTTACCAGAGACAAAAATTACTTTGCTCTGACCTTATGTGCTTTGTTCCCTCATTTGGCCTCTAAGTCAAAGTCTCTTTATTATAGGAGCTGTTTGCCACAGCCCTCTGGAGGGACGATGGCATGATTTAATCACTCTGCTTGAGTTTAGGCGTTGCGAAGTTGTGGTCCTTGTCCTGGTCCATTCTGTGTCCTTTCTGGACAGTGAAGCTGCCCTAGGGTTCCTCAGGGACATAGAGTTGATATTCTGCCAGCCCCCTTCTATATCTTCCCCTTCACAGTCCTGTGGCTGGGTGCCCTTTGGATTCCGTGATCCTGTCTGCTGCCGGTTTCTTAGGTGTGAAGGTGAGGAGACTGAACTAGGGAGGAAGGGTAACGCCTGATTTAGCCATGGTAAAGGTCTGGCACACTCAGTGGGAATTAAGTATTTAGTTCCTACATTCTCTGACCTTGTTTACTCAAATAAAAATCCCTGAAGAGTCTGCACTTTGCTTGGTGTTGCTGCTTTTAAAACTATGTCTGGATTTGGAGAAGAAGACGAATGAAAGCAAGAAAATACATGCAATGTGGGGAAAGACACTCTTGCATCATCAGCCGAATCAGCTGGATTCAGGGTAGTCCTCGGCTTCTGGAGTGTTGGGATGCTGAGGCTATCCACAAAAAAAGAGAGTTCAGCTGGGCAGGATCTGCAGCTCAGGAGCCTTGTAGCAGTGCTGGCTCTGGAATTACAGCAGACTCACTAGCATTGCTTTTCCTGGTATGTGCGTGATGTGCTTTTATTGTTGCAGTAAAAAGCACAGATAGTTGGGTTAATTGTGTCTATCCTGGAAGTGCTATTACAGGGCAGTGAATTAATTCATCTCTTACGTGAAAAGACAACCTACAGGGCTTGTTTTTCCTCTGAAGAGGCACAATTGGGATATGAGAATTGCATTTTCAGTTTTAAAACTTGTCAAGTATCTTAGTCATGCACAAACTCATTTTAAAAACTCAAGTTATTAGAGGTTGTTTTAAGCCATTACTGACATTTTTGTTTTGTACCTGCATAATGGAAACGATTAAGAGATGTGCTACATTTCTACTTCTAGTTTTATTTTTTTCATTCACTTCAACCATTTTCCCAGCCTGTCTGCTGATGTGCTGGAACAGATTCCTGTTGAAGATAGTGCAGTGATACATGGATCATTGCTTTCTCCCTATAGCCATGTAAAGAAAAATCTGTAGGAACTCATTATTTAGTGGATTAGCAGATTTCACCTCCTGCTGCTGAGTCCCCAAAACAGAAGGGAATAAATGAGTCTTGAATCATCTCCTGTCTTTACTTAACAAAACAAATCAGACATGAATCCTGGCTCCCAGATGTCTCGATTGCTGTGGGAAATTACACTAGTTGAGACACTAGATAGTAGCTGTAGTATGTTGCCTTTTATATGTATTAATTTCTCAATTTTTACTTTTACTCTGTTATTTTTGAAAAAGATTTTTTTTGAGGGACCATATTCACCACTTTTCAGGGCTGCAGAGAGCTACAACATGTGCTGAACAAACTTCCTGTACATTGCTTCATGTGGGAAGCAAGTGGGGTTGCACATCAGAGTAGGTGAAAGGAAGTGATTTATAGTCTTGTGGGCAGGTGAAAGATTCAGATTTGGGAATCCTAGAAGAACTCTTATTTCCTAGTGTGCAACCTCTGCCTGACTTGCTAGAGCATTTATTTTTTTCTACATCAGCACCAGAATTATGGAAATCATGTTAACAGCACTCTTTCAGGTAGGGATGGATGGGCATAATGAGCATTTTAGTGTTTCTGAGGGAAGTCCAGGTGTTGGAGAAGGTTGCACACATTGTGGTGGTCTCACTGAGAGATGTTAAAATTTTTCTGAAGCCTGTGGGACTGGCAGCATTTCCACAGCAAGTGTTGGAGGGCGCTGTGCTGGTGAGGAATGAGTAATAAGCTGAGTATCTCCCAGTCCTTTTGACAAGAGCAGTCACATTACACATACTACCCTGAAGTCATGACCTTCTGGCTGATTTCACTTGGAGTTACCCAGAAGGTCATTTAGAAATACCATCCAATAGAGAGGAGAAAAACTTAAAAGTATTCCCTTCTGTCATACTGTGGTATGTGAAGGGAAACATACTCGCAACAAGATGTTTTGGAATTTTTCTTTGTAGAAGATATAATTCAAGATCTTAATAACTAACCATCTGTTCTCTTTATTTACAGCATGGTGACAAGAAGGCAAGTGAAGCTTCTTCCAAGTCGGGAGAGAAAAAAGCGGAAGTGGCAGAGGTAAATTCAGGTGTCTGAACATATTAAATAATAAAATATGGTAATTAATTTCTTCCTGTACAGATTTTTTCCTTTTGATAGTGAAGGGGAAGTTTTTAGATTAGCTAGCGACTTTAGTCATTCGTTGTTTGTTCCAAGGATGTGTAGTTTTATCTTGTGCTGCTGAGCAGCCTATTGGAAATACAGTGAATTGCCGCTGCATTGCGACCTCTCCGTCACAACTGTACCCATTTGCGAAGCAAATTTTTCGCAAATACGATTCAGCCGTCTGCGAGTTTACCCGGCCGACACATGCGCAGTCGCTCTGCTCTGCCGAGGGGCGGTGCCGCGGTGCCTGTGGGGCGGGACTCACCCCGCCCTGTAGGGAGGGGGCTCGCAGTGGCGACACCATGCCCCTGTCCCTGACCTGGGAAACTGCCCCAAGAAAGTGAGGCAACCTGTGTGCTGGGAGGGCGCAACTGTTGCTGTGCCAGGAGGAGGCTTCTGCTCCCCCACCCTCTGGACCGTACGGGCAGCGCTGCCCTTCTCTCACGGGACCGATGGATGTTAAAGGGAAAGAAACTCCCGTACCGACCCGACCCCCGCCACCCTGTGGGCTTCTCTGGGCTGCTGCGGTCGCTCCCACAGACCAAACCCTGCGCTGCTTCCCCCCACCCGACCCCTGTGATTGTGCCCGCGCCAGCAGCCCTGCGGCAGTGCAGGCATGTGGCATGGCGGCAGGGGTGGGCATGTGGCGTGGCGGGGGCGGGCGTGTGACGGGTTGGGCGCACGGCAGGGCTGGAGCGTGCGGTTTCTGCAGCTGGCAGTGGCGTTTAGATTCCTGCGGCACCCTGCCCCGGTCGCTGACCCGGTCTTGTGTGCTCTGCTGAGACCCAGC
>WEKX01017689.1:59371-78564 GCA_013390025.1 Pitta sordida
GGCAGTGCTGCCTCTACCAGGACTGGTGGATGTTAAAGGGAAAGAAACTCCCATACTGATGACACCCGGCCCTGCCATAAGCAGCAGGTGTTGTTGCAGTGTTGCAAAGTTAAGGTTTTTCCAGGCTCCAAGAATGCTGACCAGAGCTCAGGGACACCCCTTCCCCACCGCGGAGGCAGGATGAGCATGCCCAGGGCGGCGTGGGGCCCCTGGGGCTGGCGCGAGCACCGGGGCCGGGCCGGGGGCCTGGGTGTGGGAGCAGTGGATCTGGGTTTGGGCTGCGAGCACACACGGTTACAGCAGCTGCTCAGAAATGGTTCCCTTTGCTTGCCTGTGCCGAGATAGACCACGGCAATTGACGGAAAATTGCCCGCAGCGCTCCGGAGTGCCGGGGGGTGGAGCAATGGGCATGGCCTGCATGCATATTAATGACCTGCATTTCTTTGCAAGTTTAGCATTTCGCGAGGCCCGTGACCTGTCCCATTCCTCGCGAACGACAGGGTATAACTGTATTTCTTTACTCTGTTCACAGTTCCCCAATTACTTCATTGTTAGTTTCCCAAAGACTTCATGGAAGCTATCTCAATGGAGTACCTACTGTGCAGTGCCAGTACCTAGGGGGACACATCTCCTAGTCCTGGTTTTTCAGTTTCCCAGAAGTGCATGTGAATTTAAGTTCACTGTGACTCTTTCCACCTTGTTTGTATCCTGGCTTTCCTTCCATAGCTACAAATCCCAATTCATGCATAGATGTTGCGCATCCAGGTCATCACTTGGCACACTTGCAAGTATGTGGTCAGTGCTGCATTTTAGAAAAGATAACTTATTTTTCAGGAGCTGGTATTTACATTGAGTTTACACAAGCAACTTTACAGCTGCAGCATAGCGGCTGTTGTGCACTGTCAGAAGGCACATGGGTTGCTGGCAGTGTTTGGAGCAGGATTTGGAGGGGTCACCTCTCTCCCAGGAGCTCTAGGCCCTGTTAGCCACCAGGTGGTGGGTCCTTGTGTGTTACAGAGTGTCAGGCTGGTATTGCGAGGAGAAGGTGTTGTCCAAGCCAGGCCACGAGTACCAGCACTAATCGTCAGTTCCCTAGGAGTCTCTGCTATTTCAAGCAGGAGCAGTGCTTCCCCTAGGAAAGCTAACTCTTCAGAAAGAGAAGAATTTGTAGAAATTATTGTTACTAGTTGTTTACTTGTCTTTAAATATTAGTCATTGATACAGGGAAGCCAGAAACAGATGTGCATGATGCCTTATGCATAGGAAAGCCTGTGTGACAAGTAACAACTTTGTCAAGCTTGTTTAACTGCATTTCAAATCAAGGCCAGTAAATGCTTTTATGTACTACAATCCTCTGAAGTAGGGTAATTAAGCAATTACCTTTCTTCCCTGTCCAGAAAAGAAAAGAAGGCTTCTCTAGCCTGGAAACACATTCCTCTTTTCCTCTCTAGAGAGTCTAGTTTTTTCTTAGACGTACCATTGTTCATTTATACATTCTTGTTTTAATGCAAGATCCTGGGACTTAACAGTGTTATGTACTCTTAATAGAGAAGTGCTGACTTTTTTTGTGGGAAGGGTGGGGCTTGAGGCCTGCAGTTTGGGATTGTGGAATTACTGTTTCTGACCTCTCACTTAGAAGATCTTTCCAGCAGACTGTTTTATTGAATTTATTTATTTATTTTATTATAAATTTATTGTCTGGGTACTTTGCTTTTGGAGTCCTTAGAATACTGCGTGTATATTTCTTCGTGTGAGTATCTTTGTATGTTTCGTTGGTTCCATTGACTGCAATGCTTGAAAGTGAAAGCAGATCAAAACCCTCTTCCACAGCCCCACTGAACAGTGTTAGCTCCACTGTGGTTCACACTGACCTCCAAAAACACTCTGATTTGTTAAGCAGTTGATGTAGCAATTCAGAAATCTCTGTAACTTTCCCAAGAGTCTGCAATGTTACATTTTTGTTTAAAAGTCAGAGGTTATTCCCATAGTCTTCAATTTTTGAAGCAGGAGTTTATGATCTTTCTGCAGAGAGCCTGTGGGCAAACATGGGTTTTTTTCACTTGCCTACTAGAAGAGGTTTGGTAATGCATTATGAAAATGACAAGGAAAATATGGGGATCTTTGAAGATTTAGCATCCATGTTGAAAGGAAAATAGTCAAATTCCGTAGTCAAATGACTATTTTTTTACTAAAAATAACAATAAACAACTCTATCTCTCAGATTCTTTGGACGTATAGTCCTGAAGGAGTGAGAGAAGGAGAGTAAATCTTCGAAAAGCAAAGATAGGAAAGGGCTGACACTGGTTTGTGTAGGAGATGGTAATTAGCCACAACATCAAGGAGAACTCGAATACTCCTAGATTGTACAATAGGCTTCTTAAGCTTTTCCTCCTCGTAGACTTAAAAGTAAATTGAAAAAAATGCAGCAGGTTTACTGTAGATAGAAACCTGCTTAGTAACATATGCAAATATACAGACGTGCGGAGGAGATTAAATGGTTCCGTAATATTTTTCCAATTTTAGCCTCATAATCCAATAATATAAAATAATGCTTTAAAAGATTGAGTAGGTATCAGTGTAAATATTTTCTGTTTAGTAACAGTCTAGTTTTGGAATTACATACAGTCATTGCAGGGAGTTCATATACTTTATCTATGATGTACCAATTTGAGGAATACTTCAGGAAATTACTAAGTTTCCGGTGATTTTTTTGCTTGACTGTCAGGCAGCACTTTTATCTGTGGATCTCAAAGCATTGTAGAAAGGAGACTGGACTTTTTATCTGAGTGACACATAAGAAATGTGGGGAAGGAGAGATGCTGAAGCACAGGGCTGGAATTGCCTTACTTAAGGTTATCCTGAGCACAAAGAACTCATGTCACCAAGAAACAGGCTGGGGGATCTACTTATATAGGAAGAATCAGCTTTAGGGTGAGAAACACATGGTCAGATTAATGAGGAGCAGCTGAGTGTGTATCTGTGCATGAGGCTATGTACTAACAGGCAAAAGATGTGTTGGAGGGACAGAGTTGGAAACTGCAGATGTCTCAGAATATGTAATTGAAAAAGGATACAGGTAGTTCTTCATTGTTGTAGTTGACAGTGAATATGTGTTACGTTGCCTTGGGCACTGCTCAGTGACAAAGGCTCAGGTCTCAGGGATATATCTTAAATCTTTGTGTCTCAGTTGCTAGAGCATTTGCATTTGTTGAATTCACATTCTGAGGAGAATCAGACAGTTGTTGAAAATCTAGACCAGCTTTATTCAAATGTTTTTATTCCTTATGGATGTGTGTATAGTAGATATTCATAGAAAATAAATTGTCATTATGGGAATTGGTGGTTGGTCATGCACTTGAAACTGTTGTACATTTTTGCAGCTGGGATGCACCTGCCATGCAATAAAAGTGAGCTATGTGCTACAGTTTTCATGTATCTGTCTCTTTGTTTTATCACTGTAGTTTGACATCACGGACATGAGTTAATGTGTCTGCAGCATGCCATTGCAAAGTGTATGAAATAGTAAATTTCCTTTCTTCTCCTTTCTTACTGATATTCCAAAGTTTTTAGCAATTTTTTAGCATGTGAGGGACAGCTGGTCTGTTTTTTCTTTACCCCACTGTCTTCAGCTTAACATGTACCACTCTACCAGCTTGAGATCACTTTTGAGGCCATCGGGGCATTAATGCTGTAGAAGCTTTTGGATAAGGAAATATGAATGTTTTCTAGGGGAGATGGGGCAAAATTACTGAAGATAAACCCAGGATGGTTTATAAAATACACTGAAGTTAAGAAGGCCCTGCCTGGACATTGCTTGAGTCTGCAAGAGTATTTGGAAGAAATATCAGCGTGGACCGGACCTATTTTTTGCTTTCTTTTGTGTCTGCTGTTGACTGCTAGAGACTACTGGAGATGTGTTGTAAGAGACAGGGAAATGAGATAAGTGAAACTCATGCAAACTCTGTAAGTAAGGTCTTGCACTGCAATGGGTTGTGTAGTCCTGCTGTCCTGTTCTAGCACACTGTGTTCAGTGTTGCCCTGTCAGAGGACTGCACTTGGGGCACTGCTACACAGGCACGTGTTATTCATAAGATCAGTGCAAAACAAATGCTCCTGTTGTGTGTGGTCATGCTCTGAAATCCCCCTGCCCTGTTTTGAGTGGATTCATGCTCATATCAATAACTGCACGTAAGCTGGAAAGACCTATTCTCTTTTCCCCGTCATAGAGGGAAATGCCAGGGAGAGGTTCTGTATTTGTACTTATTGCAATATAAAGATTTGTCTAAAATCCTAGCCTGTGCACTGCTGCTCTCTGGATGTGGAAATGTGGTATTAAAAGCAAGATGGAGACACACATTGCAGGAATTTGAGGGCCCAGCTTAGAGTGAGGTCATGTTTTACCAGATATGGTGTGAAACAGGACCCTCTCCAACATGTGCTGACTTTCCAAGCTGTATTTATGGCAGTGTAGAAAAAAAATCTGTGCTGCTTGCTCAGCCCATTATACTTTACTTAGCAGGAAATACCTTCTTTACTTTGAAAGGATGACAGTGATAATTGACGCTGAAGCATTCCTTTCCTTTTATAATTGTTTCTTTGCTCTGGAATCAGGATTTCAGTGATACTTTTTAATCCCGATGCGTATCATTTAGAATTCCTTATTCCATTGGAGTCACTCAGAGCCCAGGGACATAATGCTGAGTAAAGACATGACTGGCTGCAATCTGTTGTAGCTGTTGGAGTGCCCACTTCTGGTCTGAGTTGTGGGAGTGCACAGGTAACTTTTGGCTGCAGCATTTGTGAACTTTCTTTCTACTTATTTATTTTAAACTGCATTTTTTGTTTGTTTTCTTTCTCCCCCTGCACCCTGCAGCACTGTGTGCACTGGCACAGGGGATTATGCCCACATGATCTGTCCTCAGTGGAGGAGATCAGCACTAGCACCAGCTTCTTTGTCTCTGTCTTTCTTTTTTGCTGATGCTTTGGCTAAAATGACAAAGGTAGTTGAGAAATAACATTACAGTCAGGTCTCCTATACCATGGTACTGTGGTCTTATTCATCTCCCGCGAACTCTGCCTTCCACATTGATTGACAGCTCATTAATATGCAGATTTTCCCCACACCCTCACATGGCCCCTAGGCGCTCCAGCGCTGTTTCAGCACTGCTCTGCTGTGTGTCGGTGTTCGTGTTGGTGTTTCCCAGTGCCCGTGGCCGCCCCATGCCGGGAAAAACCCCTTTTCCACTCGGCTGGTGTGGGGGAGCCGCCTGTGCCGCTGTCCCAGTGTCTCTCCGGCTGTACCGGGAGCAGAGCCACCGCTGCCACAGCTGTGCCGGTAGTGGGGGAGCTGCCGCCGCGCCTGGTCCGCTGGGAATGGAGCCGCGGCATCTGCTGTGCAGGTTGATTTGCATATTCATGACTAATTGAATATTCATGCGTGTCAGGTCGCACATGCGCAGTTGCAAGAAACTGAAAAATCATGCCGCTAAGATGTGAAGCCGTAATATGGGGGGCGTTGGAGAGGGCTGACTGTATTTCCATTAAATTTTGGTACTCAGTGAAAGCCCTTGTGTTATGAGGCTTTTTCTGCTGTAGGAGGAAATACAGTGCGATTGCTGCTCAATCAGATCTTCAATGAAAGATTGATAGGAGGAGGCTGAAACTGCTGATGGTTGTCAGAAGCGTTTTCAGAACAGAGATTGCGTATTCTTTTGTGGTTTACTGTTTTGTTGATTTTTTTTTTTTAATTAAAACAACTGTACCATGACTTCCCTTGGAAAACCTGCATATTAAAAGCATGTTTATTTCATCTCTCCTTTATTAAACATGCAGAATTAATCTTCCACTCTGAAATAGTGTTTTGTCTTTTTGTTTTGAAGTTACCGCTAATAAGGAAGAGTAGATTATAATCTTCTGTATGCCACAGCTTTTATTCCTTCCACGGAATTCTTTCCAGAGTCATGATTCCTTTAATTCATTTCATAAAGAAGCGGTGCTTTGATAATTCCTGGGCTCTGTTATTATCAGGTTGAGAGGCAAGGTCTGGTTTCAGCTGTTTGGGTCTGAGTCTGTCACAAAAGAAAAATACTCCTCTACTTTTTGGAAGGGGGAGAAGATGGGAACAGCTCTGATGTATTTGTTGAGAAAGGATGTCAGAGCCAGTTTGCTTGGAGGGAGCATTTTGGGAAACATATGACATAATTATTTGAATAAGATTGAAAGAACGCTGAACCAAATATTTTGATGTGTCCAATTTATTTGCTTTTGCAAATATATTAAGGAGTAGATACCAAAGAAGTTACTGTTGAAAGATGACTCTGGGAATCAAAATGTATTATGCCACTTAGTGTGTTGTGGTCAGTATTCAGAATGGAATACTTGTTCAGCCTGATGGCTTAACTTTCCATGTAGCTTATCTCCAGGTAGTCTTTCTCGTCTTCAGTGGAGAATGCATTTGCATTCCCTCTCTCCTGCTTTTCTATCTGCTCTACTTACCTTGAAACAGAGAAATGTTTACATTAACAATTGTTTCTTTATTCTGTTTAATTGACTAACAGAAGTTCGTACTCAGACAAGGATTAATTTCATGTTATGTATTAGTTGTTTGCTTGGTTGTTTTTTGGTTGTTTTTGTTGTTGTTTGGGGGGGGTGGATTTTTTTTGTGGTTTTGTGCATGTGCATGTTTGGCATTTGGCATTTTTTTGTGGTTCAGGCTTGGTCGGGGTGGGGAAAGCTAACCTTGTGCCTGAAATTTATGAGTATGTTGGTAGGTGTTATAAGAACTTCTGTAAAACAGTAGGTTTTTTTGAGGATTCGTGGAAGTCTATAATTCTATGATTTTGGAGAGCATCACAGACACAGTCTTCAGTACTGTCAGTACATCCTGAACAGCATGAACCATGATACCCTGAACCTAAGGTTGAGCCTGAGGTTGTAGTCAAGATCTGTGATACTGAAGATACACCTAGAGTTGCTCTTTTTGGCAATTCTTTTTTGGTGATTTTTCTTTTCCTTTTCAAAAATAGGAGAGTTGCACTTCAAATTTTGAATTACTCGGATGTCTTAATTAAAAGTTGAGGGATTTGTGGATAGTGCTTATTACAGAGTCTTTAAACCCAAGATGTTCTGCATCTTAGTACTGTCTCTACAAAATTGTAATCACATGCTAGGTGGGCTGTCACGGAAACTGCAGCAAACCAGGACTTTGCAGCTGGTGAGGCTAGAAGCCTGAGGGTCCAGGGAGCAGAAGGGTCATGCCAGTGCTTGGGGCATCCTTGGCTGTGTTTGTGAGGCCAAGGGGTGCATGGGTGACCTCCTGCCTCTGCAAGCCCAGAGGAGGGGATGTGACTGCGATGGGGGTCCTGTGTGTGGGTACTGACAGCACTGTGATATCTGTGCCAGTGTCCCCTGTGTTTGAGTCTGGGGTGTGCTGTGTATCTGGGCTTTGCTGTTGCTTTTACCTCCAGTCACATTTCCATGGCCTGAGCAGAGTCCCCAGATGCTGCGCTGGGCTCCAGTGTATGGGCGGGTACTGACTGGTACTGGTCCACAGTCCTCTAATACCCTTTTAACAGGAAAAATTGCTGTTACTCTTGGGTTTTGCAACATCCTGTGAAGTGTTACTGGGATGACATTGTTTCCAGTGTGGCCAGTATCAAGTGTGACATCACTGGTGTACATATCTGTCTCTCTGTTTCAGTCTGGGCCATATTTTCATAATGGGCAGTGATGTCCCGGCTCTGGAGGTGACTGTTCAATATGCGGCTTTGTTTATTTGAGATGATCTCCAGGTTTTTGAGCTGAATCAGAACAGAAAGTGGAATGGGCTTAATTACAGAGGTCTCCCAGTATCTGGTGCCCCATCCATTGGAAACCAATGCTTATGAGTTTGCTGGTGGAATCTCTGGTCCTCCTGCGGCCTTCCTTTCTTGAGGAGAGCAGTTGAAAGTGTGAATGCTTTTAATTGTGTTGTGAATCTTGAGCTTCTTGGAGAAACTATAGTTTTCTCCTTAGCTTTGTACCTTTTCCTACCGCCCTGAGGTGTGATATTCCCTTCTGGGTTGTCATTCAAATTATGTCTGAACAGCAATAGCGTGACTATCTTATTTTGGTAGATATGCTTTATTAAAGTGGGTGCAGTTATGTCATGGGTTAGTGTTAGAGGTTTTGTTTTACATGCTTACAAAGTAAAAGTTTTATAGTTTTTTTTCTTTTTTCCCCTCCCAAGTTTTGCAGTTGTTGGGACTTTCCTTTTGGGTATTGTTACTCCAGTGCGAGATACTCTGTTTGTGTGGGTGGTTTTAGGGGATGGTTGTGGTATTTTCCCTGGTTTGTTTCCCAGTGTTAGTTTGATTTATATACATACCTTTTTTCATACATTACAATAAATATATATATATATATATAAAAATATATATGTATATATTACACATATATATATATATATTTATATATATATTCCCCTCATAAAGGTTGGTGTTTTCTCTTAACGGTCTCGTCCATTTTTCTAGGTACATGCATGCATTCTCTAACTGCTGCTTTAATTTTTTTTTAAAATTGAATCACTCTGCTGCAGGAAATAGCGCAGATTTATGTATCGCACATAAAACAGGGCAAGAGAACTCAGCCTGTGTTTGGCTGGGCAAAACTGTCTGAAATGTCCCTGTGCAGATTAAAGTTACATAGAAAAACTTATTTTTTGATGACTTGCCTTGCAAAAATGTTCTAATGGGCATTTTTAGTGTACTTTTTTAAAGGGTTATTTGACTTAGTTTGTTTTTTTAATTTTCTTTATTTTGGAGGGGGGGTGTGATTTTGTCTTGTTGTTTACAGTTTTACTCTTCTTTTTCTTCATGAATGTTTCTGACCTTTACTGTGTCTTTCTTTTATTTTACAGAAGAAACAAGAAAGTGGTAATGTCAGCCAACCTCCCAAAAAAGAGACAAGTGGAGCGCCTTCTGCTGCCAAGGTTAGGCATACTTAAGGAGAGCATCTCTTTTACAAGTAAAGAGGATATGCTGTGACTTCACAGAAAACTATTTGTTTAACAACACTAGGATGCTCTTCATGACTTGCTAGAAACTGTAGTGAATTGAAATGAAAAGGGAGCACAGGTCAGCAGAATGCCCGTGTTGACTACCTAAGGAAACAGATGTGGTAGCACTCTTCTAGTCATTTAAAAAAATCTGTTAGTCTCCTAATTATTTTGAAGACTCCTGGTGTCATTGTGATCAGTGGCACACTTAGTTTGGTTTTACAGGGCTGGGACTGTTTCTTCACCCTTAGGTGTTTGTGGTTTGGGGCAGTCTCTTTGCTCAGTGGAGCCTGATGAGATTGAAGCATTGACAATTGTCTTTGCTCTCATTTCAGAGTACTGAAAGAGGGTTTTGACGATACTCTTTCTGATGGCGGTTGTGCATGAACTGATGGCTGTACTTGGTAGTCATCTTTAGGTGCTCTTTGTCACAAATGAGTGAAAAGCAGCTCCCTCTAAACTTTTTTCCTAAGCTTTCTAAACTGATGGAGCTTAAGCGTGGCTGAGTCCAGTCTTAGTCTCAGATTTGAATGGTAGTTTTTGTCTAAGGGACTTATCCAAACAGTGTTTGTAACAATATTGAGTAACTATATGGACTAGTACTACATATTTCATGGTATTAATTCAGTGTGTTATCAGTCACTCACTTAGGAACTGTTGTGGTTAAGGGGTTTTCCCGCCATAGGTAAGGAAGGATCTCTGAATCAGGTAGAGCATCCAAAATCACAAGATTCCACGGCAGCTGCAGTTCAGAGAAAGGTCAAACTGAGCCCATCCTAAGGGCAGAGTGAAGTAGCTGACTGCTAGTCCATAGCAGAGACAGAACTGATGTCTCTATTCAGCTCTGGTGCCTTATCTTGCCCTTTGAGGTTCTGGAAGCACTGCTTGACATGTTTTGACACCTTCTCTCCCTTATACGTGAGCCAGGTGCTTTCTGGCTTGTCAGCTCACACCGGCGACATGAGGCTGGATGCTCCTAAGTCAGACTGACTCGAAGTGCTCCCAGGAGTCAGTCTGTTGATCAGCCCCAGTGTTCCATGTCTGGAGATAGCCCATTGTTTGAAGGCGCCTATCAGCAGGAGGTGTTTCTGCTTTTGAGTGGGATTTTTTGTTTTCTTAATCAAGAAAATAGCAGTCCTAAAGATTTCTCTGTGCTACCTAATTAATTCTTTTTCCTTTTTACTCAAGGAATGAGAAGACAAAGATACAAGTTCTGTTGTCACTTTCTTTCAATGCTTTTGTCTATCACTATAAGGACAGCGCAGCCTTTTTTTTTTTGCATTTCTTTCTATTCCTTTCACATTGCCAGGACTTTTCTCCTGGTAGTCAAGATGGATGTAGATGTTCATATGTAGTTGCCATGACAGGTGAGAGATGGTTTCAAGGATCATCCTTCTGCATATCAGTCACCGACTGCATTGTCCGTTCTAATTTTCTAACTAACACTTCTTTTAAGTTTGGGGGAGGCGGTGTTTCAGTACACTTTTTTTATGATAAGTATATCTTCCATGATAAGTGTGGAAGGCACAATTTTTGGTGGTGCTATTAACCATAAGAACTGGAAGGTAATGTCATGAAAATAACGCAATACAATTGCCAGGAATTGCTTTGAATTGCTTTACATTAGGTTATGACAACCTAGACTATGTATTTTAGACAACCTAGACTATGTATTTTATCAGCACTTGGTGTTTCTTCTGTTTCTGTGACATTCCAGTATATTTATAGCTGAAGCTTTTTATGTGCTATGAAAACACTCACCTCATGCTGTCAAATAATGACTGTTACTAGAGAAGTTTTTTTAAGTTTAATCTTTTTAGTTCCCACTCAGCCATTTCCGCCTTTCTTCACTGAGATTAAGTCTTTTGTTAATTATATCTTTTATTTTTAACAATCTCCTGTGAGCCTGTGGTCTTATTTAAAATAGAGCAGAACTCAGAGGTGTGTTGCTCTGTCCTTATTTGTGCCACTGTTACCTTTCTCAAGCCAAATGCAGGAACTTGTGTGTGTGATGAGGGCTTGTCATTGTGTCCTGTGTGTGTGTTGTCTGATTGTCCTGTGATTGTGCTTGTTGTGTGGATAACTCCTAAGAGAATGCACATACCTATCTGGCTCTGGTTTTGTTGCACTTCATTTACTTTTGTTGCCTTCATTTTACCCCTGTGCTCTTTGTTGTGTCAATTTGGAGATCCTAGCATTGCAGCCGGGTTTTAGTCACTGCCTCTGCTCAGTGTGTTCTTACAGGGACGTTATTTGGCTGCCAATGGCAACCTTGATGTGCTCAGTTTCTGCATGACTCAAACCTAAATTAGTAATTCAAAGACACTTAGTAGAAACAGATGTTCTGACTCCTTTATATCTGTCACAAGCCCTTCTATCCTCTTTGATGTAAAGTCCTCTACCGAGGTATTTTCAGTAATCACATGCCCTATCAGTAAAAGAGTGAAAAGGTGGATTCAGGTGAGGTTGTGATAATAAGAAATATTTTCTAGTTGCCTATGAGCAGCATCTTCCCTGTAAAAAATTAACTGCAAGGGTGCCCAAATCAGAAGGTCATGGCTACCAGTATTAGCAGGCAGCAGTGAGGAGAAAAAATTGAACTAACCTCCTTCGTCTGCAGCGGGTCCCCTACTACTGCTTCTGAGTTTTCTTTTACAGCCTTTAATAGTGCTTTTTGCCAGTTCCACAGCCATCAGAAAAGCCAATTTCCAGCTCAGTGTTCAATCGTACCTATTAATAGAAGGCACTAATAATTGAACACAGCTGGATCTAGCCACCTTTCTTGGATCTTTGTGTTCTTATGTGGTAAATCCATTGATAACAGATGAGGTTTCGCTGCTTTTTACACAGCAGATTTTTTGCACTGCTCTTCATGAGTAATTGTTTTCTTTTTGTGACTGGCTGCTGTAGCTTAGAGAAGTGAGACTTTTAGTCCATTTTACTTTCATGAACAATTTATTGAAGCAGGGCTGGAAGACTGCAACAACTGTAGAAATTCGCCAAGAATGATTTTTCTTCAGATTTTCAGAGGAAGCTTCTTAGCCTTAATTTAAGAAACATAGGGTTATTTACTTTCAGCTGATATACAAATTAATATTGTTTTAAAGGGGGATTCACTCTGCTTTCTTATGCAATAAACAGGAAAACAAGGTTAAAACCAGCAGTTACTAAACATCTTTGAGAGGAGTCCATAATATTTCTGCAGCAGACAAGTTTATCTAGTTTATCATCAAAAGTAATACCTACTGTCAGTATATTTACTGTTTGTGGGGGTTACATACCGTACTTAACTGTCACCAGATATCTGTTTTGTGACCTTTGTAGAGACACTTCATTGTGAAGGAAGGCTTTTTTGAGTAGAAGGCATCCAAAGTCACAGTATTGACTGGGAATATCGAGGAAATGTGTAAATTTAATCCTATGTTACTGCTCATATTGTGAAGTTTGGAAAGAAAATCTCTAAATTTTGAGGTTATTCAGAAAAATACCTCGACAGGTTATCTGAGAGCTTCCTTTTGATGTTCTCCCTAGAGTCATCATGACACGCACATTCACAGTTTAGAGGTGGTTTGCAGCAAGACCGTGGCAAATCATACGACTGTTCTGGAAATTGCCCTCAGAGCTGCTGCCAGAATTTTGTCTGTTTGAAGAGCAGTGCTGGTTTTCTTGGTAGCAGAGTCATGCTAGAAATAGACTTAAACATTGAAAATTGGAAGCTGGTGGAGTAGAGAAGGTTCCTCCTGCATGGAAGAGCTGGATCTGTGTAATGGTGCAGTATGTGGTCCATCACCCCACAGTTCTGCTCATGTTTGGAAAGCAGGGCTGGAACAGCAGCCTCGGATCTGCAGACCACTGCAAGAATCACAGAGTCACAGAATCACAGAATCAGTAAGGTTGGAAAAGGCCATAGGGGTCATCAAGTCTGACCTATCACCTATTACCTAACCTAGCCAAACCTGTTACCTAACCTGTTGCCATCCTGCTACCAACACACCATCCTACCTATAACACACTACCCTAATATCTAGGTCATGCCACCAAGTACATCATCCAACCTTTTCTTAAACACCTCTAGGGACGGTGACTCCTCCACCTCCTTGGNAAAATTGCACCTTGTGAAGCTATGCAGTGGCCAAAATAAGAGTCATTTCACAAAAAAGATTCTGGACTTCACTCAGAAATGGGATGTTTTCTTCATCAGTCTGTGCTGTATCTTCAGGAGTTTTCCCCTTTCTGCTGCCCTTCCATAACTAACTTGTTTCTTGCTCCCTAAAGGTAAAGAGCAGCATTGAGGCTATTATGAAAAGGTTGTTAAAGGGTTTGTTAGTGGTACAGGGTCTTTTTCTTTAAAAAAACCCCAATTTTCCCCTAATACATGTACGGAGACTTTGATTACATAGCATAAAAAAAATTAAAAATGTCAGAGCAGATCAATATTGGCGTTTCAAGAAGCACCTTTTCATTTCTAATTTACTATATATTGCTAATCCTAATATAAATTAGCATTTGTTATGCCCCAAAATAGTCCTAGCCAGCTAAGTTTTGGTGGCGTTAGCTGGTCAAAACCATCTTAATGACTTTAAATTAGTAACATTTATATACTCCAGGAGTCCAGGTGGTAGGTCCAAATGTCGGCTGTGGTATCCTGGAAACCTCTAAGAGGAATATTGGTCTTTTAAGGGGAAATGAGTGGGTTCCTTCCCTTGGCACCAGTGCTACCAGCTCAAGAGGTGCAAGGAGAGTACAGCTTTTTGAAAGCTGAATGTTGCACCATTCCAGCAGGCGTTTCATCCCGCTGTTGCTGTGTAACTTCCCCAGTGTCAGCTTGGTGGCAGCTATCTCTGTGGTGGGGCCTTGGTCCAGCCATCTCCAGAAGGGACCCCAGGAGTGGGAGGCAGATTTGCTCATTGTGGTTCTTCACTCCCACTGCTTTGGCAGAACCAGAGCCTGCTTTGGGACCCCTTACCCAGGCACGGGCTCTGTGGGTCTGTGTTGGAGGTGAGGCATCCATGCTGTTGGGTGGGGATTGTGCCACTCTGCACACGTGCTTGGCTTGGCCAGCACCTCCCGGAAGCCACAACCACAGCCTACTCCAGCGCCGGAGCGAGAACAGCCACGTCCTGTCGTTCCTGCTGGAAACAGAAGGCACACGTCTACCTAAGTGAGTTAGCTGTTCTTACTGGCTTTGCTTACCTTCTGCCTCTGCTTGAGGCTCATTTGCGTTCATGTAGAAGCGGTTTGAGTTTTGTGGTTTTTTTGGTATTTGTGGTTTGTTTTTTTCCTTTCGCCCCATCTGGGTATTTTGTGGACTGAAATAACAGAAGCCGCCAACTTTAGGGCTTCCAACGTGATTCTGTTGTCAGCAGACTTGAAACACTCCAGAGCAAGCTGTGTAGTTAATTAGCTTAAAAAATTATTTTAACATGCTGGAAACAGCCTGTTCAGACTCTGTGTGAGACCACATGACCTCAGCAGTTTGAAGAAGAGAGGGGAGGGAAGGAAGAATAAACTCTCAAAGTAGGGTCTAAGTTGCTCTGGTATTGTTGTTGTATTTATGTTTTTGTTTTGGGGTGTGGTGGGTATTTTTTCCTTGCCCACAGCCCACGCTGTTCCTACCTCCAAGACCCATATAATGTTTTTGGCATACAAATGCAGAGCCTGTATGCCTGTGGCACATACAGGGTGTTGCATAGACAGGGCGTGGTGATCTGTAAGAGCAACGACTTTGTTGAGCTGTGCTTAGGTAGCTGTATTTTTTATACTTGCAGATATATAACCTAAAAGATGCTAAAACATCTGATACAATAGATACATGCAAACCCTGGATTACTTCTCAATAAATTTTACTTTTTCTGCATTATTAGAATTAGGTAGATTGGTGTTGCTTGGATTATGTCACTGTTTAATTACTGTTGGTAGTATATTTACTCTTTATCTTCTCTTTTGTACTTTGGAAAAAGTGAAAATAGTGCATTAAATAGCCCATAATGCTGGAACATTGCAGATACCTCAGCTGAGTTTTTGATCTCTTTTTTTTGAGAACTAATTTCCTCAATGTTGTATTCATGTAAATTGATATAAAACCTATAATAATAACTTAGACATTAGACATTCCCTTTTCTAGACTAACATATTTATTACTGTCAGCTTTTTGTAGAAAACAGTGCTTTTGTGGTTTGGAGTTTTGGTTTTTTGATTTTTTTTTTTCCTTGAGTGTATTTCCGTAGTATATTTTGAGCTTGCAGAATATTCTGTTTCTGATCTTGGAGCTGCAGAAACAAACTCCATGACCAGTTTTTCTTACAGCTCTGGCTCCAGAGCTTGGCACATTTGACAGACACTCCCAGTTTGAAATCCAGGCACAGCTGGACTGCCCTGAAGATGGTGACTCTTGGAGGACTGGGAGTAGAGGTAGAGGAGAAAACTCTTGTCTCCATAAACCAAAGGAACTGCTTTTTCAGTGAGTTGGGCCTCCAGTCTCTTCATTCTCACCATTTCACCTTTTTTTTTTCTGAAAGGAAAAAGTCTGCACAGAGTAACATGTGGGGCTTTGCCCAGAGTCTCTTCTAGCGACAAAAGAACCTATCCGGTAGACAGGGAGGTTGGTGGCCTTGGGTGCTCCTTGGGAACTCCTCAAGGCTCAGAAACCCTTCTGGTTCTGGAAGAAGTCAGGTCTGTGACTGCCTTTATGCCATGCTTAGTAGGAGTGCCTAAACCAACTAGGAAATTAACAGTTTTGATCCTCAGGAGGGAAGTCTCTGTGAGGCAGGATAAGGCCTCAAAAAGATGGAGATTTCATGTTCTTTAGTTGAACACTTATTCCTCCAGGACATGCAGAGGGCCCTTATGAAGCTATTTAAGGCCAATGCTGAAACAAGAAGTACCACACTCTGTCTCTTTTTAAGTTGGAATAATGAAACAGTGTTGAATTTTTCTGTAATGATTGAAGAAAAAATCCCCAAACCACACCAGCACCCCAGGTTATGCAGTTTTGCCCCTAGCTGATATTTTAACAGCAAAGGTTTGTCAAGATTCCTTGACTTAGTGTATTTTGTTTATTCTCCTGTATTGTTTTCCATTCATTTTGATAGCCAGTGCCATCACGACCACGTGTGTATTATCAGTTCATGCAGTTTCATGAATAATATTTTGTTTCTGCATGCTGCTGGCAAAAAACACAGTTTCTAACTAGTGTACTGCTGAGTTTGAGCGTGGCCTGGCTTGATTGCTGTAATGCAGCTCAGAACCTCGCAGATCTTCATTCTAAATATGAACTCCATTCTTACATAACATTTTTGTCTTTTTAAACCCCACTTTAGAGAATTCTGGTTCTGTTTGTAATTCCCTGGTTCTGCTCCAGCTCAGCAGAGCAGGGCTCTGTGTGATACACTGCAGACTAAGTGACACAAATCCTAGCTGAGCTCAGCAGTGCTGTGTGGCATGTGGCTGGCACCTAGTCTCCTTTTTTCCCTGGTGTTTACTTACCAGCCTGCAGTTTGCTGCTGCAGATGGCTGTCGAACATTCTGGTGCTTGAAACAACACACAGAAATGGGAGGGGTTAGCTGAATGCTGATTGTCTGCAGGAGGCAGAACTGAAAACAGGATTTTTAACCTGCCCACAGAAAAGGAGAGCACGTCTGCAGTGACCAGCTGATACATTACTGTAATGTTCTGGTGTGCAGAGCAGGAACCTGAGGAGAGCCATGACAGGACTGGGGTCACTGCTTCTTAATATTCGAGTATGACTGAATGAAAATGGAATTTCAGTGTGTGCCAGCATGTTGAATTCATTGTCACGGAAACAGGAAGTTTCCAAGAGGAGGTAATTGGAGAGCGTGTTTTATGGAGAAATAAGAATGGGGTGTTTAAAGCAGACTACTGAGGTATTCTAAAAGAAACAAAAAGTGTGTAGCCTGTCATATCGACCTGGACTGTTTGCAGACACACAGAATGTGAAGGCAGCAGATGAAGCCTGTTATCTTGCTTGGCATATAGTGTCTTTCTTTACAGATCACTTTCAATCATCATGAAAGGACATTAAGTAGAAGTTGCCTTTGTATGTAGTAAAGCTTTTAAAGCGGTAGCTGTGCTGAACAGTGGAGTCTTAAGTAATTTCTTGTGGTTACAACTTGAACTGTGTATATGTAAAGATTCTTCATATTTAGGTACTGTGCATGATCTGTAACCAAGTAGGAAACTTTTTTCCTCTTCTTCCAAAAGAAGTAAACAACTACAAATGAATGAACAGTGCTTCTTACCATCACACAGAATTACACACAGAATATTATGAGTTGGAAGGGACCCACAAGGATCATCTAGTCCAACTCACCATCTAACACCCGTACAGAGACCGAGAGCACATCCCAGAGCGTAACACCAACCTAGATCCCTCACAGTCTAGCAGGCCACTCCGAGCCGGAAGGGGCCCAGGGTCATCCAGCCCTACACCCCCCAGCTAGACCATGTCACTAAGCTCCTCAACCTGTAAGAGAATTCTAAATTTTTCTGTACAACCCTAACTTCCTGCATAAACAAGCATAAAAACAGGTGTTAGAAGTCTAAGAAAGAGACAAATGGTACAAAAATTATTTAGAATGAATTATCATTCAGTGTCTTCATTTGTCTGTTGTTCAAGCATAAAGCTGTTTCAGAGTTGTAGTAGTTACTAAAATAAAGAAAAACAAATATGCCAGTATTAAGCTTTGCACTATAATTAGNGTAGTAAAGCTTTTAAAGCGGTAGCTGTGCTGAACAGTGGAGTCTTAAGTAATTTCTTGTGGTTACAACTTGAACTGTGTATATGTAAAGATTCTTCATATTTAGGTACTGTGCATGATCTGTAACCAAGTAGGAAACTTTTTTCCTCTTCTTCCAAAAGAAGTAAACAACTACAAATGAATGAACAGTGCTTCTTACCATCACACAGAATTACACACAGAATATTATGAGTTGGAAGGGACCCACAAGGATCATCTAGTCCAACTCACCATCTAACACCCGTACAGAGACCGAGAGCACATCCCAGAGCGTAACACCAACCTAGATCCCTCACAGTCTAGCAGGCCACTCCGAGCCGGAAGGGGCCCAGGGTCATCCAGCCCTACACCCCCCAGCTAGACCATGTCACTAAGCTCCTCAACCTGTAAGAGAATTCTAAATTTTTCTGTACAACCCTAACTTCCTGCATAAACAAGCATAAAAACAGGTGTTAGAAGTCTAAGAAAGAGACAAATGGTACAAAAATTATTTAGAATGAATTATCATTCAGTGTCTTCATTTGTCTGTTGTTCAAGCATAAAGCTGTTTCAGAGTTGTAGTAGTTACTAAAATAAAGAAAAACAAATATGCCAGTATTAAGCTTTGCACTATAATTAGGTCGCAGAAATCCAGACTTCTTAAAATAGATATCTAACTTAAAGGTGGTTTGGTGAATCAGTTATTTTCTAGCTGATGGGAAGTTCTACAGTGTGGTAAATATAATACTGATCTTTTTCACTGATTCACATGATAACATTTGGGTTAGTGTGACCAGAGTAAAATGCAGGTAGGTTGTCCCAAAAAACACTGCTTGAAAAGACTGTTACCTTAAAATTGAGTAGTGTGGTTAACCAGCTTTAGCTGATATGTAAAATTCAGTGATAAAATATTGTCAAGTTTCTTCTCTGTGCCAAAATAGCAGAAGTTCTATTCTAATATTCAAACCAGAAAAAAACAGTAGGAGTGAGTCTGTGTTGTGGGAGTTGCCTGACTCAATGTTCCATGTTCATCAATAAATTTAGCAGCACTTGAAGTTTTAAAGAGGTTTTACAAGCTAAGCTTTTCAATTTCCTGGTTCAAACCAGTCTCTTAAAAAAATTCATGTGGAGATGGCTTTATGTATTTCCTATGTGTCTTTCAGCATCTCTAAATGATACAGTGAATCCCGGTGCTATTGCGACCTCTGCATTACGACCGCGCGCATTTGCGAGGTGAATTTATCGCAGTTTTGATACCACCATTTGCAAATTTTTGCGGCTCACGCATGTGCAGTGCCTCTGCTCTACCGAGGGGCAGCGCCAGACCTCCTGTGGGGCGGCACTGGCCTGGCCCCACCGGGAGGACCATGAGTCCCGCTGTCCCCTGTTACTCTGAGCGCACCTGGCACTGGTCCCCCCCCCC
>WEKX01017690.1:0-17673 GCA_013390025.1 Pitta sordida
AATATTCTGTGATTCTGTGAAATCAGCTAGAGACACTGTTGTTCATGCAGTATTGAAGTGCTTCAACAACTATGTGGCCAAATAAGGCAATATTTTAATATCAGCATTAAATAGAAACAATATTGAAAATCACTGTAAGTATGAGGATTGAAAACTGAATTAAAGTATATGAGAGGAAATTTATTCTGGTTTGAATGTTTTTTTTTTTCCTCTGGCAGCAAGGCGGGCAGCCTGAGCCTCCACTGCTGCCAGTGATTCAAGGTCAGAAAAGCAGATAACAGCACCTCTGTGAACAACATGCGAGAGAAAAATCCCAACTTAGCAACAGAAAGTAGATGGCCGGGTCAGTACATGTGTAAGAATCTGAAAGCCATGAAGGCCCCACACCCAGGCCAACTAGAGAAGGGGTAGAAATGTTCTTCCAGGCGTCTTGCTGCTGCTTGTGGATACGACCATAGTGAAAGCAGACTGTCTACCTGCAAACCTATGGAATAGAAAGAGAGAAACAACGATGCAGAATCCACCTGAGGCCACGAGTGAAGATGGAGAATCATACTGCAAAAGCTGCAGATGTTTTCTGGGAGCCCAGAAACACTTGGCCGCTGGAGCTGAGAGCTCAGCAGAGATCCTTTTGGACAGATGTTTTGTGACAGAATTGCATTGTGGTAGGATCTGGACTATGTACTTTGGGATGGGCTCATAATGAAGTAGCAGAGTAGCACTTAGAACACTGCAACTTGTGCTGTGACTCACGGACAACAGAGAATGGAAGAGCTGTCCTTCCTGGGTCAAGATCACACTTGGAAAAGGGTCATGAAAGACTTTTCCTCTCGTGAGAGAGAGAACTTTATGGAACGGCAGAGAGATGGTTCCTACCCTGGATCTGGTCAGAAATACCAACTTGCCTGGCTTATCCCCTACCCTGTTCCCCCTTTACCTCCTGATCGAAAAAGGGAATATGCGATCTGTTGTAAGAGAAGGAGGGGTGGGGGGAAAAGGTTGCCTTTAAAATTATGCTTCTTACATTAAGCTCTGATCTTGTTAGTTAATAAATAAATCCTTTACATTCTTCACTTATAGCTTGCCTTGCTTTGCCTGTTTGCCTGTTATTTTTCCCAGTTTTTTTTCCTGCAGAAATTGTGTGTGAATCTCTGGCATCCAGCCAGGGTCAAACCATGACAGGAATGAAAACAGCTCTCTATGATGAATGTGATAGAGACATTGACTGAAAAAATTAGATGTTCATAGGACCTAAGACCCTACAAAGACCAACTGATTAGTGGGCCTGATCCCTGGGTTGGCGTTTTCTTGGGAATTGGACTAGATGATCCTGTGGGTCCCTTCCAACTCAGAATAACCTGTGAACCTGTAATGTGCAGCCTTATAATTGTTTTTATGAAGAATATTATTTATGTTAAAATACAGATTTGTGTAATCCTAAATATTGGAATCACATAAACACTTAGTATTTTTGCAAGGTTGTGTTTTTGTGTTTTTTTTTTCATGATTTATTGAAGCTTAGCATTAAATAGACCCTACCAATATGTTCAATAAAATACAGGTGAGGCCATCTGTGCCATGCAGACCTCAAAGAAAGGACTCTTGTGGGCAACTGTATGAAAATTCTCAATTCTTGGAAGCTGGAGGTGGGGTAAAGGGAAGCATTCATGTAATCCCTTTTTACAGACTACAATGTCCCTCTGAAGCTTGTGAAATATAATTTTTTATTTGACAAACTCTGCTCTATGCACAGGTATTTTACTGAATGGTCTGTGATGAAACTGCTAAGGTAGAAAATCAGTGTATTATCCAGTCAATGCTGGGATTCAGTTTACCAGAGTTAGATTCTTAACAGCAAATTGTCAAGTTGTGAACTAATCTGTGCCTGCTCCCATTTTATTCAGTGCGAAAGATTCACAGATTCACAGTATACTATGAGTTGGAAGGGACCCACAAGGATCATCCAGTCCAACTCACCATCTATCACCCGTACAGAGAGAACAAACGCACATCCCAGAGCGGTAAACACAAACCTAGTTCCCTCACAGTCTAACAGACCACTTCGAGCCAGAAAGACCCTACACCCCCCAGCTAGACCATGTCACTAAGCTCCTCATCGAGTCTTCTCTTAAATACCTCCAGGGATGGTGACTCCACCACCTCCCTGGGCAGGCTATTCCAATGTGCAATCACTCTCTCTGTGAAAACCCGCTTCCTAACATTGAGTTTAAACCTCCCCTGGCTATAGACACTTCTAGGAGAGACCTTCTTGGCTCAAGATGATTGTTTAAACTTTGTGAGAAGGATTTCTTTTGCAGATGTCTATTTATCTTCACTAAACTGTAAAAAGTGCCTATGGTTGTTATTTTACCCTAAGATAACTAATTGCTTGATGTCTAAACTAAGGTAAGATAAATCCTACCTGCAATGCCTTTTTTATTTTTTTACTTTATGGTTTTGTTACTTTATAGTGCAAACATTTTCATACAAATAAGTAAAGGAAAAACACTGTAAGCTATGACATAATATAAATTCTGCTACAGGCACTAAGAATCTTAGAGTTGTTGTCTGTGAGATTTGGATTAGAAAAATAATTTCCTCCTGCAATTTGGTCTCTGGAGAGTCCTAATTAATCCTAATTACATGTGAGGTCTAGACATTCCCGCCTCAAATCCATCTTTTCCTTTATGTACATGTTAAGTATAGACTCTAGAGATGATATTCAACCATGCAATTTTAGCTGCCTTAAAATCATATGGACTAAGTTAGTCATCCAGGCTTATTCAGTATCATTTCAGAGAGATGTTCATGCCAAGAGGACAACCCCTCTTAGATAAGAACCTTAAGAGTAATTTGCCTTCTGGAAGTGCCTGCCTTATTACACAACAGAAGCATGGGTAAACAATTTATGTGATTTTTCATAGCTTCACAGATGTTTAACAGATAAATAGAGGAGGAAGATTGACACATTCTTGATGCTACAAAATGCAATATTATGTTATGGTGCAAGACTATGAACTTAAACTGAACTTAAATTTTGTGTGAACGTTATAAAGAAAAAGTCTGACACTTGTAAAATATTTTTTCTCCCAAGAAAATAATAACTGAATTTTTAAGAAATTTTCACTAACTGATTGACAATATAATAAAACAAATAGGCAAATTGCCAGCTATGGAAGTGTTCTGAAACACTTTATTTTAGTTACTTTTTTGACAGACTACATTCAGGTGGTTATTCACTTAACTCTCATAGCATTGTGGTGCCTCTTGTTTTAGTAGCTGATATAAATGAAAAAAGAAGTAGTGTGACAATGTTCTTAACTGAGCACTTTCATTGCACCTCTGGAGTGGCTGCCTGGCTTTTCCATAATTTTGAATATTCTTGTTGTAGTCCATCATCAACAACATGAAAAAACCCCTCATAAAACTAAATTAAATCAAAGCTTTATTTGTAAAAGCCGAAGTAACTCTAGTCGAAAATAAACAGATTTATTCTAGTTCCATAATAAACTAGATCACTTATTTTACTGATATAAACACTTTCAATGTCAGATGTTGTGTTAACCAATGATTGATTACTTAGTAAAGATCACTTAATATAAATTCTCTCACACTGCTGCCACTTGCTATTTGAATGTAAGAAATGCTGTCTTGACACAAGTAGATATATTCTGGTTTATATTGCAAAGATAAAGTAGTATTTCCTCTTGTCCCTGACAGCAGTTTTATGTGAAGGTAAGACTTATGCAATGCATACTTGAGCACATAGATTCAACCCTTGAAAACTGGTTAGAATTGGTCCCCTGGACTTGACTGTTTCTAGTACAGAAGAAGCTATTCAAGCTATTCTTGGCTGCCATTGGTCCAAGCTCATTATTTCCTTACCTCAGCAGGCCTTAAATTTGATTCTTTATAACCTGTTCTCCTATGAGTGCTATATAATCACAGCCTGATGTGTGTTTGCCTAGTTGTCTGGCCATGTGTACCTCAAACAACTGCTGCAGAACTTGACAATTTCAATCACATTCAAAGTCAAATTTAGCAAACTCCTAGTCTTTGAAAGGTTATTAAGTTTCTGTACTTTTTGTGGAAGATGATAGCTGCAATATAGTCACAACCTTTATTCCATGTCATGTAATTCATGTAGAAAATAATTATGAACACTTCAGAAAAAGAGAAAACTTTAGACTGGACTCCTCTTAGGCACAAGAGGATAAGGATTAAATCCGTGGAAACTAGGATTCATTAGCTGAGTACACACAAAATCACCTCCTTCTTATTTCCTAACCTTTCTCATCATATCCTTGGGCTCGGGTTTGACTGATTCTTATTTTTTGATTGCATGTTAGTTTTTTTGTTGGGATGGGTGTTCTTTCATTTGTGCGTGGTTTTTCTTTAGTTTTAGTTTTCCTTCTCTATCACTATTTAAAAGGGTATTTTGCTGTGATGTCACATTTCTGAACCAAAAGAATGGAATATTAAATTAAGAATTAATAAAAACTGCGCAGTCATTAATCAGTATATCCATTACAGGTTCACAGGTTATTCTGAGTTGGAAGGGACCCTCAGGATCATCTAGTCCAACTCCCCACCAACTACATCATGTCACTAAGCTCCTCATCGAGTCTTCTCNACACAAGACTATATGTTCCATGACTTTGCCCGGGACTGAGGTCAGGCTGACAGGTTTGTAATTGCTTGGGTCATCTTTCCTGCCCTTCTTGTGGATGGCTTGTCAATTGACCAGCCGGGGTAAGAAGATAATTGGGTAAGCCAATAAGAAGATAATTGGGTAAGCCAATTGATTTAGCAGGGGTAAGAATAACTTGTCTTTTTTCTGTTGAAATTCAAATTTTACCTTAGGAAACACATGGTTTTGATAAACACTGTGATTTCTTAACTAGGAGAATTGAAGGGAAAATGGGTTTAAATTCCATGTTTCAAAGAAATAAAATAAGATTAAACTATTTTCAAAGTAATTCTTAAATAAATTCTATTTTTAAGACTAGTTTTGAAACTAAAAATAGAATGATATAAAGATGTCATTTGTAGAGAAATTTCAAAATATTATATTTCATGACTTGTAGTAAAAACTCCTTTGAAAATTTACAGACAGAATCATAGAATTTCTGAGTTGGAAGGGACCCACAAGGATCAAAGGCACCACTGCTCCCTGGCAGGATTCAAATCCCCGGTCTGCCGCATGAGAGATGGGGACACTCACCACATGTAATGCAATGACAACTCATTTTGAATTACTGCAATTTTTACATTTTTTTTAATAATTCAAAAAACTGGAATATGGTAAATTTTTTGAAGAAAATCACTAAATCATGGAATATAAATAAGTTCTCCAAGATCTCGTAGTCTACTTACCTTCTCCTAGTATAATAGCTGAGTGTATATTGGTCCTGAAGGTCATTTTGAAGCTGTTTTTCACAAACTTGAAATAAGAAGAATTTAAATAGTTAAAATATCCAAAGCAAAGCATAAAAGATAAAAACTGGCAACAATAGAAAAATATTTTATGTCTAAAAATACATAAAGAAAAAATGATAGGACACACTTCAGTCCTGGAAACTTAATTTACCTGGGTTTAAATGGGACTGTATAGAGGAATAATTCTCAGAGAATATAGGAAAAGAGTACCCCTAAAATATTACAAAGGTAGTAGTGTTGCTGAGTTGAAAAATCTTCAATGGAGAAGAATCATACCCCTTCTGCAGCCCAAACCCCATCATCTCACAGTTGTAGCAGTTCTAAAGGAGAACCTAGATGTTGGTGCATATTATTTAAAGCACTGCATACAGGAATATTACCTGGGACTTCAGGCGACTGCCAGAACTTTTCAAATATCATGCACAGTGGCTTGGCAACTACACGAATAAATTCGTTCAGAACTGTGGGCTGCATCTCATTGGTCCCCAGAGACTCATGTATGTCCATCTTCTTCAAGTGGTCATGAACCTGATTGTTTCTTATAGAGGTGAGGACTTTGCTCCACCAGTCCCCATCTGGCACTCCACCCACTCCTTCCAGACACAGAAACATTAGCTAATTGTATTTACTTATGTTTTCAACAGCCTGTAAGAGGAGTTTATAAAAAGTGCCTTGTTTACTTGGTTTGGTGACTGAAATTAAACAATATAAACAATATAAAGATCAGACTCAGTCTCTAGTAAAAAGCACAAAAATTTCTGAATAGCTTATATAATCATTATTTCTAGTTTAAAAAAAAAAATAGTTTTGCCTAATGCCATCCTCATAGGAATCAGTGATAGTAAAATAAGGGCAGTCAAACTGGCTAACCAATTTTACTAAAGGATCATTCCCTAAATCTCCCAGTCTGCCTTGCACTTTTTAGCATATTATGCAGTTCTAAACAACTTGAAGTATAGGAGATCATCCAGGCATGCAGTACAGAGCATGCAGCTAACTTTTAGCGAGCCTGAATCATCTGTTTCATCAGGCAGTACTCAAAAAGTTTCTTGTCCACCACATTGGAGACATTTGGGGGAGGATGTGTTTTGTAAATATGATAGATTTAAACATATTCATAATTTTGAGTAGGATTAGAAAAGCAATTTGTTAAAAACAATGGCTAAGACAAATTATATGTCATCCCTTATATGTGGATTGCTAAAAAAACTTAGATTATGATCCTTTGCTTTATTTAACAATCTTTTATAAAACTACTTTAAATAAATGTATTTTGGTATTTATAATTTATTATTTCAGCTTGTGAATTTTTGCACAAGTCATATAATTCTGATTCATATGCTTGTTGAATGGATGATCTCCTAAATTACCTTTCAAAATACCTCCTTTCAAAATTATTTTTATTTAGTCATTCAACTGTATATCCTAGTCATGAAAGAAAAGAAACCTCACTTGAATGTCTATATAAAACACATTTAAATCAAATAAATTTTCATGAATAAAAAAGACCATAAAGAAACCGAGTCAAATCCCATACTTTATTTTGGTACGCTATGTCAGGATCAATAGAGTACACTATTTTACAATGTCTGACTATGATTTCCATTTCAAAATAACTTAAAATCAAGTGTAAAATCATCAGTGTTATGTTGTGCTATGATCTTTGAATGATAATATTGTTCTGAGATACGCAAAATATGTATTAAGATTTATTATTTACAGTCAGGTCTCCTATATCGTGCANCTGTGTGTTATTAAGATTGTGTCAATTTCTCTGTTTTTATTTCTACATTTCCAAATGCAGTTCTATAAAGTAACTACCCAAAAGATGAGAAAGATGTTGAGATTGCTTCTGCTGTATTACTTCCACTCAAAGTGGGTTTTCTGATGTGAATTACCTTTCAGAATTAGCTACTGTCCATATGAATATGTGACAAGGACAGAATTTGAAGCTTACAGAACTGTTTATATTATTAATATAAACATGATTTTATCCAAGTCACACTGCTTTCTGTGTCTATTGCTGTGTGGAAGAAGTTAAGAAGCTAGGACATTCAAAATACATGACTTCTGTCAGCTTTGTTGCAGTATGTACTCTAAATCCTTTGATATAGTCATGGTTTAGTAGACCAATAATCTCATTTCTGAACTGCCTCTGAAAACGTATTTACATGAGAGCATAATAGGTCCAAAGAAACAATTATGATCAAGGAAGTCTACAACCCGTGTTTAAAAAGTTCTGAGATTGTTAAATTATTCTCAGTTAACTCAGATTCTATAAAGTAACTAATTTTTTAGTTAGTTTGGTTTAGCTTCTGTAAAGTAACTAATTTTATTCTCACCTAATCAGCATTTTGAACTAATCTCTCTTTGAATTAGTACAGCATCATATGAGAATCAAGGGGTCTCATCCCAGCTGCAGCTGGAGATAGTGAAAATGTCACCACTAAATCTTAGCAAAACTGAATACAATATGAACAATACATATTCCTGGGGAGAAAAAAAAAAAAAAAGCCCAAATATAAACCAAAGCATTCAGAAGTTTTTGCTCCGTTTTTTTAATTTACCCCAAAGGAGCATGGAGAACAGAAGGGTATCAAGAACACTACAACTCAGATCAACCATGCTTAAAAGTTGCATAGATAGGAGTTGCATAGATAGGAGTGCTGTACTGCAAGAATTGAAAATTATTACTTCAACAGGACTGTTGACAAAGAATAAAATTTTAGAATCATAGAATGGTTTGGGTTGGAAGAGGCTTAAGGACATCTAGTTCCAATCCTCCAGCCATGGACAGGGACTCCTTTTCCTGGACCAGGTTGCTCAGAGCTCCGTCCAAGCTGGACTTGAGCAGTTCCAGGTATGGGGGCATCCACGACTTCTCAGAAAACTGTTGAAGCGTTTCATCACCCACACAGTAAATACTTTCTTCCTCATATCTAATCTAAGCCTATTTTCTGTCTCTTCGAAACCATTCCCCCCTTGCCCTGTCAATACATTCTCTTGTAAATCATCCAACCTTCAATCTTTCTTTAATTAAGATCATAAGTGACAAGAAGCTAAACATTCAAAAATTAAAATCATTATCCATACATCAGAAACAGTAGTAACAATGTATATAATATTATTAGACAATCAATTTTAATATTATAATAAAACATTCAACCTTTTATCATAAATTTCCAAGCATACAATAAACAGCCTTTGGACAATATTTATTTGTATATTTTCACCTCTCTTTTAGTCTGCTATTTGCTCAAAATGACAGTTAAATGCAGTTCATTTGTGGTGTTTTTTCTTTATATTCTTTAAAGAAGAAAATCCTGTAGCTTTGTGTCTGTTCCCTCATATTTAAAACATGTGAATTGGAAATCAAAATCTGCCATAAATATAACAAACCCAGAAAAATATTTTCTTATATGATCTACAGTGAGGCAGGCGGATTTGCAGATCAACAGGCTTTTGCTGTTTTCTTAGAAACCAGGAATAACCATTTATCTGCATAATGCAGAGCCGTTGACTAAGATTTCTGAGTATTTTGTTTCATCTGAAAGAAATTTCCATTTTCATCAGGTCATGAAGCTGATCATTAGCATCCAGAATGGATGTATATCTTACCCACAGCTTTTGTACAGCATGGCATTTTCTT
Organism: Pitta sordida; assembly: GCA_013390025.1. NCBI lineage: Eukaryota > Metazoa > Chordata > Aves > Passeriformes > Pittidae > Pitta > Pitta sordida. The sequence goes on from WEKX01017690.1 coordinate 9,089, forward strand.
TTCATGGGATCGCACCCTGGGAAATACGTTCTTAACCCACATGACTTGATTGGTTTGCCAAGATTTCCGAGTACATCCCCTCCTTGTCTCCCCCTTAAACTATCGTTTGTAGCCATTTTCACATTTTGCTGTTTTGTATCCTGTTTTTCCTGAAAGTCTCCGTTCAGACTCACCCTGGATGTTTGCCAGAAAAAAACCAATTCTCAGTCTACTTAAAATGCTTGTTCTTGTATACATGCATGTGTGTAATAGGTAAGAGATCTGAATCTAACTTTACAGGACAGTGAACTAGGCATATCTGTCTCTCTGATCCATTAGACACTGGGGGGCGCAGATCACTGCAGCAGACACACTCCGTTGATGCCTTCCCATTTTGCTAATACTCAGCTTTTAACTGACATCAGCATCATGTGGTAAAATTACTTCTAACCTCATTTAAACAGCTGCACATTTGGACAGGCTTAAATGATGGGGTTTAGTAAATTGGTGAAGCATAAGTTGGTGTATGCATAAATTAACCTGGCTAAAAGCCAGCTTTCAGAAAATCCACTCTTATTTATCCACTGAAAACAAATTCCTTGTCTCCAGGGCCAAGGGGAGGATGTTAGGGGCAGTAAGGGAACTCTTACTCAGAGTCCTATTGATTTGAACCTCACAAATGATGCACATCATTGGTTTGCCCAAGCCTGTGGATCAAGCAGATCAGCACTGATCTACTACCTCCTAACTCACAGCTGCTCAGCTTTACTTTCTCAGTGCTCACTGAACTGAAAGAATGCTTTGGAGCTCCCGCCTGATTTTCACAGCCATCTTATGGCACTACAATGTCCACTGCTGTTTCCCGTTCATTTTTTCTTCCTTTTCTCATTCACTAGTCACAGAATCACAGAATCACAGAATCACAGAATATTATGAGTTGGANACAGGCTTCATTAAAATTTATATTTCTTTTCCAGAGCAATCACTTTTTTTCAGCATTAATGAGAACAGTCCTCCAAAGATTTCTGCAGGCTGTAGATATAAATCAAAATATATGAAATCACACGGAACTGAAGAAAACACTGAAATCTTAATGGAGAATCTAGAAAGCATTTCTGTTCTTCTTGCCCACTTTCTTTGTTTTTGTTTTGGGATTTTTAATTTTTTTTTTTTTAAATCATACTTCAAATAGAGTTATTCTGGTAAATAAGGTTGAATCAAAAAGCTCCCTTGTAAACAGGAGTTTAAATGGATTGTAATTTGCTTCTCCCTTTCCCCTAAGCCTTCAACAGCTTTTACACTTTGTGAAAACCAGTTTCCACAATAGTTTGTTGGTTTGGTTTTTTTTTCCTTTTTCCTGGAAATGCTAGATGCTCCATCTAGTGGACTAATTTGGCACCGTGAAAACTTATCAGAGGTAGAACCCTTTTAAGTGTCAAGAAAATAAAATAATCTTATTGCAACAAATAAGAAGGAATACCAGGGGGAGAGGAAAACATCTGTATGTTCAATTTCTATAGAACATATAGATGTTTAAGCAATAATCATAAGCATTATAATGCATTACTGCTCTTCACTAGCAATATCTCTGTTGAGATAGCCCAGGGTTGCCATGGAAATATATCATAAATTTCTGTCAACTATCTAAAATAGCTGCAGACCACAAGGTAATCAGGGTTGTTTGGTGGTTTTTTTTTTTTTTATTTTAGTTCGGGTTTTTTATGTATATATGATCTTTGTGATTTGTAAGAATATTTGTAAGAACAACATATATTTTTCTCATGGTGAAACGTTTCACATATTGTGTAAAACCTCGTGTTAAAATACATTACAATGTATATAGATTTCTGCCTTGACCAATATGTATTTATGTCCTCTAATTTGTACTCTGAGCACTAACATGATCAGAAGGCTGCAAGAGTGTGCTGTTGTGACTTGTCTGTGGATCTTAGTCATTACTCCTGTCATTGTTTATAACATGATTTTCAGCATGGTCAAATACTCATTCCCCTGATGAGAGAAAAATACAATATTGAGTTTAGAAATGCTAAAGAACGGTCTGTCTCTTAATCCAGAAAGTCATATATATGCAGGAGAGGAAAATAAAAAGTAAGTGTGAATTCACCTACAATGCTACCTACTCATCAAGGTGCTCTACTCATCAGTGTGATTGAAAGCCGCCATCCATGACAGAAAGTTTGGACAGATCTGACTGAAATAATATCATGAAATCAGTAATTGCAGAATTTATATCACCAAAAAAGCATCAACATACTATCTTTCTTTGGGAAAGAATTAACATTTTGTAGAAACATCCCCATAAGCAATTGTGCTTGAAACTTTAAACCATATGTAAATTCCTGTGGGTGGGGACTTCAGACTTTGAGAAAAATAGCTTTCTTCTTTTTTTTTCTTTTTTTCCCCTTTTTTTTCTTCCCCTCTCCTTCCACTTAATATTTCTGACTGTGCATATATTTACATTTTGTGTAGCAAATCAGAGAAATCAAATACACTTAGTTATTGTGCATGACTTTATATGATTACATACAAGAGGACTATGCCTTTATCTTTTACATTCGACTTTGAAAGATGTGTATTAAAACCAGGCAGTGCAACCATCATTCATCTGAAACTTGTGCTGTTCTTCTGTGATCCAATTTAATCTAAAATACTTAATATCATTAACATTCTACTCAAGCCTCACATACATAATGCTGCAGACTCTATAGCTACAAAAGCGAAAGACATAAACAGGCTTTAGTGTCCTGAGGAAAAAAAAGGAAAAACACGTTTGGTAGTTGACGACCCTATTCGTTGATATAGTCAGCCTTGTTATCTGAGTATGAGAGGAGAGCTGCAGAATAGAAAAGACCGTATTCAACATTCATGAGCTGGGACATATTTTACAAATTACTCTGAAAATAGATATTTTGCCTATAAGGTATGAGACTGAAGGGAATTTTTATATAGGCATAGTTAAAATGTTAAGAAAACAATTATAATTAATAGAACATATTGGAACATTCTTTGCTGCTGAAAAATAAAAGAAAGTAAAACCAGAAAATTTAGGATAAAGTCCTTTTTATTCTTTTTTCTATTTTCCATTTTCTTTCCTACCCACCTTTAAATCCTTTTTTTTATTCCCCCTCCATGTTTTAAAATCTCTATGAAAAAACCAGAATTTTCACTGGATACATAAGGTGAAGAGGCATACAAAGCTTTCTTTTATTTTTTCTTATTTTCATGCTTGCAAAGCACTTAAACCGTAAACAACAGGCAGAGATTCACACAGTGTGACAGCAGATGAAATTCTATGTTACACAGAGAAGCCATGCATATTTGTGGTTCGCATATTCGCGTACCAAATTAATCGCAGTTGGATTTTCAGTGCGTTGTGCAACACATGCATGCACAGAATGTCCCGAACCCTAGATTCACAAGTTCACAGGTTATTCTGAGTTGGAAGTGACCCACAGGATTATCTAGTTCAATTCCCAAGCAAACACCCACCCAGGGATCGAACCCATAAGCGTGGAACCAAGTTCCTTCCACAGCCAGGAAGCACCAAGAAGTTCCTCCTCTACTTTAACGAGGTGCTCTGTAAGTGGATCAAACTCAAATGCCTCTGCCCCAAAAACTGTGTTTGAATGAGGAAAAAAAAAAAAAAAGGATCAGACCCATTGAATCAGATTAGGTTTACTTCTAAATATAGATCACGGAGAAATACTTCCTGAAAGGGGAATCTTGGTATAAAGTTACTATGTTCTGTCTCATAAAAAATGTACAAGTGTGTAGAAAAAACAAACTTTTGTTGATATATAAGCTGTTTTTCAGACAATCAATTGAAAAGATGCAGAAAGAAGAAAAGTGTATGCAGTCATACCTCCATATTCATGGATTATGGGTCTCCAACAAGTCTCACAGAACTTTTATTCCATGAATACAGGTCAGACATTAATATGGCAAATTATTGCCAGAAAAATGGCAACTTTGGAACACTGCAAGATCCGAGCTCCTTACAGGCAGTGAGGAGCATGGGAATCAAGGTTTTTCCCTTTAATTGCAGCAGCTGGCACCGGCTGGAGTGTTTTGTCCAAGGCTATGAATATGTGCATATGCACGTACACAGATATGTGCTGGCAAGTTCAGGCTGGCTGCCACACTCCAAGGGCTGGAACAGGCCCCACATTGGCTTCTGTGTTGCAGTTAAAGACTTCCCGACTCCAGGCAGGGCTGCTCAGGGCTAGGGCTTCCCACTCTAGCACCACCTCACCACTCTGTGAATAACTGAGTAAAAACTGCAGGAAAAACTTATGCAAATATGAGAAGTCATGAATATGACACCATTAATACCTGAGGTATGACTGTATTTATAGAATGAATGCATCAAATTTTGATGTTTTAATATATAATAATCTGTTTACCATACAGAAAATGATATCCGTGTACTTATTTCCTTTTGGTTACTACCTAAATCTCTCATTTTCATGCTTTTGTAGTTAAAAACAGTGTGTTATCAGTTTCACAAGCTGACCAAGACTTCCCTGGTGTCAGGAACTCCAAAGCTTTTCTACTTTTCCTGACTGTCTGCTGATTCAAATGATGCAACTAATCATGCTTCTGGTGAAAAATTAATTAGTAACATCCAGACATGTAGTAGTTCTCAAGAAAACAAATTTTGCTTAGCCTACAAAGATGTATTAAAAGAGTGATAAATTAGTATCAATCACAAGATATTTATTAGATAAAATGGTAGTTTAGTAATTTTCACTATTTTTATGTCAGGGATTTCATTTTATTCATTCTTTCACATTTTATACATTCTTTTAAGTTCACCATTCTCTTTTCTGATATATATCTGGATGGAACTGAAAGATTACCAAGGACAGTTTCTAAAGATAATGACTAGTTCTCCAAAGAAATAAGAAACAGTAGAAATACTTCTTTAGAAAATAATGTAACAGGTATTGCCATAACATTAGTGGTTAAGTATCTTTCATAAGAGTTCTTCCAAATAGAACATTAAGGTTTTTTATATCAAAATAAGTTACAAATATTTTTTAATTTACAGTCATACTTCTGTAGTCACGAGGAACGAGTCTCCCGAGGTCTCACGAACCATCTAATCTGCAAACAGTTGCAGGTCATTACTATGTATACAGACCACATCCATCTCTTCACCCCAGCCCCTCCGGAGCACAGGTAGCATTTTCTGCTCCTTCCGCCAAGTTCTCACAGCACAGGGGAGCAGAGGGAACCATTTATCTCAAGGGAAAAGTTTAGAACAGAAAATACAGTAATCCCTTCAGAAAGATGCTGCAATAAGAAACATCTGCAAATAGGGTAAAGCTGGTAAAGCCAGTGGGAAAACACCCTGTGATGTTTTGAAGCCTCAAATGGTGAACCGTGAAGTATCGAGGGACTACTGTATAACCTAGTGTCAGTTTCCCCTGAGGAAATTTTCATTTGATGCTGTAATAATTTCTTCTTTATGCAAAGGAGTTTCTCGTCTGTGTAGCTTTATGTCTTCATGAATATGGCCCAAAGCTGTTTCTTATGGTTGTTTCTCTCACAACTCTGACTATGGAGTCAAGATAGAAGAAAATCTCACCATAACCATAACCAGAATTTCAGATACCTGATAACTTTAGTTTAGAAAACAAAGTTCCCTCAAAATTAATTTTAAGTAGGGCTTTGAGAATTACTCTTAATTCCATCCTTGGATACTTTTGAACCCTTGGATTAATTTAGCTCCTCTCATGTCATTTTGGCCATAATTTACTTCAGCAAATAATCTAATAATTACGTAATAGTTATGTAAATAATAATGTAATAAATAAATAATAAAATATAAATAATACATAATAACAAAATAATTATAAAAATTATATAAAGATTATGTAATAATTATGTAATAATAATTATAATTATGTAATTATGTAGTGTTCTAACTTTCAGAAAAAACCTGAAAACCAAACCAGAAAACTAAAAAAAAAAAAATGTAGTAGGAACAATGATAATCCATAGGTGAAGCTGCAGAAAATTCTTAAAGTTTGGAGTACCCTATATTCATTTTTAAGTAAGAGCAGTAATGTTCTTAAAATTACTTTATTACTGATTAGCTAAAATGATTAGCACGTATCAGTGAAATTCAATGTTAGGAAAATGTCGGTGTGTCAGACTTTCTGTCTTGAAATTGCTTCTCAGCACAACTTATAATGAGGAATCAGTAGAAAGGCATGAGAGAGAGAGATCCTGTGGATCCCTTCCAACTCAGAATAACCTGTGAACCTGTGAGCCTGCGAGACAAACCAATTAATCAATTGTAATATTGGGGAGGGAAAAAGGAGTTGAATTAAAGAAACGAAATACAGTTATACCCCCTCCTTCGCGAGGAAAGGGACAGGCCAAGGCCATCGCGAAACACTAAACTCGCAAAGAAGTGCAGGTTGTTAATATGCATGCAGGCCACGCCCATTGCTCCACCCCCCTGGCACTCTGAAGGGCTGCGGACAATTCTCTGTTCCTTCCCATAGTTTGTCTGGGCACAGGCGAGCAAAGGGAGCCGTTTCTGACCGGCTGCTGTGCCCATGTGTGCTCGCAGCCCAAACTCCGAGCCGCTCCCCCACAGCCCTCTGGCCCGGCCCGGCCCCGCGTGCTCGCCCCGCCTCTGTAGCGGGGAAGGAGCTCTGGTCGGCATTCTTGGAACCTGAAAAAACCTTAACTTTGCAACACTGTAACACCCCGTGCACTTATGGCGGAGAGGAGGCGTTGGTATGGGAGTTTCTTTCCTTTTAACAACCACCAGTCCCGGCAGAGGCAGCGCTGCCCAGGCTTTGACTGGGCTTTGAGTAACAAAGAATGGCATGTCTTGTGGTGGTGCTGCGCTGGGTCTCAGTGGAGCACACAGGACCGAGTCAGGGCTCTAAACGCCACATTGAACTGCAGTAAATCGCACGCTGCAGCCCCTGCCGTGCGCTCCAGCCCCGCCATGCGCTCGAGCCCTGTCGCAGGGCTGCCGGCTCGGGCAAAAATCACTGGGGTCAGGGAGTGGAAGCGGCGTGGGATTTAGGCTGTGGGAGCAACTGCAGCAGCCTGGAGAAGCCCACAGGGTGGCAGGGGTGGGGAGGTCGGGTTTCTTTCCCTTTAACATCTACTGGTCCCATGAGAGAGCGGCAGCGCTGTGCGTAGGGTCCCAGACAGAACCCTCCTCCTGGCAAAGTGACCGCTGCGCCCTCCCAGCACACAACTTGCCTCACTTTCGTGGGGCAGTTTCTTGGGTCACGGACGGGGCACGGTGCCGCTATTGCAAGCCCTCCCCCCGCAGTGCGGGGTGAGTCCCACTCCACAGGCACCACAGCACTGCCCCTCGGCAGAGCAGATTGACTGCAGATGCGTCAGGCAGCTGAGCTCGGGAACCTCTGAGTCATAATTGTGAAAAATTTGCTTCGCAAATGGACGGGGTCATAATGGAGAGGTCGCGATGCAGTGGGGATTCACTGTATTTACCACAGGGGCAATGCAATCCATACAAAAACAATTCTATAATCTCCTCTCAGAATTTCTACATCAAATCAGAGCAGAGATTTATCTAAGTCAATATTACCTATTTCTTGTCAGGTATTCTACCTTTATTTCAATCAAACAGGAATCTCATTCATCTTGTTCCAGGACCTCAATTATACTTTTAAGGGTGTATGAGTTATTAAACAAAAAAAAAAAAAAAAANTAACAAAGAATGGCATGTCTTGTGGTGGTGCTGCGCTGGGTCTCAGTGGAGCACACAGGACCGAGTCAGGGCTCTAAACGCCACATTGAACTGCAGTAAATCGCACGCTGCAGCCCCTGCCGTGCGCTCCAGCCCCCGCCATGCGCTCGAGCCCCGTCGCAGGGCTGCCGGCTCGGGCAAAAATCACTGGGGTCGGGGAGTGGAACCGGCGTGGGATTTAGGCTGTGGGAGCAACTGCAGCAGCCTGGAGAAGCCCACAGGGTGGCAGGGGTGGGGAGGTCGGGTTTCTTTCCCTTTAACATCTACTGGTCCCATGAGAGAGCGGCAGCGCTGTGCGTAGGGTCCCAGACAGAACCCTCCTCCTGGCAAAGTGACCGCTGCGCCCTCCCAGCACACAACTTGCCTCACTTTCGTGGGGCAGTTTCTTGGGTCACGGACGGGGCACGGTGCCGCTATTGCAAGCCCTCCCCCCGCAGTGCGGGGTGAGTCCCACTCCACAGGCACCACAGCACTGCCCCTCGGCAGAGCAGATTGACTGCAGATGCGTCAGGCAGCTGAGCTCGGGAACCTCTGAGTCATAATTGTGAAAAATTTGCTTCGCAAATGGACGGGGTCATAATGGAGAGGTCGCGATGCAGTGGGGATTCACTGTATTTACCACAGGGGCAATGCAATCCATACAAAAACAATTCTATAATCTCCTCTCAGAATTTCTACATCAAATCAGAGCAGAGATTTATCTAAGTCAATATTACCTATTTCTTGTCAGGTATTCTACCTTTATTTCAATCAAACAGGAATCTCATTCATCTTGTTCCAGGACCTCAATTATACTTTTAAGGGTGTATGAGTTATTAAACAAAAAAAAAAAAAAAAA
>WEKX01017692.1:0-62946 GCA_013390025.1 Pitta sordida
GTCCGCTTCGAGGAGGGCGCCGTGTTCCTGGCCGCGTGCTCCAGCGGGGACACCGAGGAGGTGAAGCGGCTGCTGGGCCGCGGCGCCCGCATCAACACCACCAACGTGGACGGGCTGACAGCCCTGCACCAGGTACCGGGGCCGCGGCGGGACCCACGGGGGTTGGTAAACAAAGGGTGACAGGAGCCTTGGAGCCGAGCCCCGGCCGGCAACCTCAGCCTCTGGCCTGTTCCAGTGCCCGGCTTTCGCTGGCTTATTAAGTAGCTTTAGTTAGCAGAATAAAGCAAGGAGCTGGCGGGGCTGCGGGCCTGGCCAAGTGGATAATTTATTAATTTTTTGAATTAATTTTATTTGGAAAACTCCTGCCCTTGTCTTTGGGGTCCGCTGAAATAGCAGCGATGCTGGGAAAACTCCCCGGAGGGAGTGCGGATTTTGTAAGGTCTGGTCAGCTCCTGTGTTGTGTTTTATCAGAGTTGCCTTGAAACTCCCCAAAGTGCTGCTTGGCAGGGAGCAGAGAGTGCCCACATGGCTGATAAGCGATGTAAATTCTATTAATATTCATCCCGACGTGCTGAAGATGGCACAGAGTGGTCCCAGGAATTGGCTGCGGGGTGGTAAAGCCTCGACTGTCGAGAAACATGCGCCGTGTTTCATCCACGGCTTTCCCTGTCCTTGTGTAAATGAGGTGGAATGTGAGGGAGCACATGAAATTGCCAATCCAGAATACTGGGAAACCTGTTGCTGTCTGAGAGTGACGGAGAGTTCAGCGGGACGTGTGAAATCGGCGTCCCAGATTGGTGCATCTGGTGGGTGAAATGAATCAGGGTTGGAGCCGGGCCAGCCTCAGGAAGAAAATTTTCTGAGCTCAAGATCGTGTAGCTTAAGCATGTAATGCAGCAACAGGACTGGGGGGGAAAGCACAATAGGGAATAACATCTGGAAGTAACGTGTTTGTAAAGATTAACGTTTTTGTAGCACAAACAGCAGGACAGTCCTGGAGCTGGTCAGGGTTTCTTTGCTGGGCTGGTGTCACAGAAGCTTTGGGACACAGACCAGCCCGTTCAGGAGCTCGCTGGCTCCTGGCTGTCAGGGAACAAAGGGCAGGGAAATGGATTAATTTTGTTCTGGACTTCCAAAAATAAGTTGTGAAGCAGAGAGCGTGGGAGCTCACGGACCGTCAGGTTGGATGAGACTTCAGCTGGCAAAGTAGGGAGCTTTGTGATGGCTCAGCTTTTCTTTGGCCGGTTGTGGGGTTTGGTATGGCAACAGCGAATAAGTGAGAGTGCACAAGTGATCTCCAGTCCAGTGCGTGTGCATTTATTGTCAGATAATTAAATAGTCACTTAGACACGAGTAAGAGCCAGTTACTGAAAAGCTGGTTGTTGAAAGCGTTTTGACAGCCAGGAAGCATGATAAAGTTGGGATGACTTCATGAAGGCTTTCCAGCCAGGATTGAGTGTGATCTCCTGAGAGGTGTCGGGGTCATTGGTGATGGAGGTGACCAGAGGTGTGTGGTGAATCCAGCAGTGGGTGCTGAGCTCCGCAGGATCATCCTGCTGGAGTCCATGACAAGCCAAATATTGCCAGGCAGGCTGCACATGGAATTCTGTGTGTGTAAAGGCACAGAATTGTGTTCTGGGTGTCTTAGGAGCCCAGTGTTGGGTGACACTGACCAGTGCCACCAGGGGTTTGATACTGGGAGTGTTCTGAGGAGTGAGCAGTGGAGCTGATGCTGGTGGCAGCAGCCAGATGCTTGGTGAAGTGTTCCTTCACTAACTTGCCAGGAAGGGAGGGTGACCTTACTGCAACTGGAATAAAAACTTTGTTTCCATGTCCTGTGGATGTATTGACATTTTTGCTGAGGAGTGACGAGATGTTCTTGCACACCCACATGGAGCAGACACTGTTTTGTTGTCCGTGAATATCCTGGGTCTGTAAATCTGTGTCAGATGAAAATGTTTATTGTCACGGTCGGGGAGGTTGTTGTGAATTCCTTATCAGTGAACCTGTTTAAAATAGGTTTGTTTTCATATGACCTGGAGAATAAGATCACTTATGGTCAAGTGTCAGGCTGGGGGTCCCCAGAGTGGTGTTTAAGAAATGGGATATTTAGATAACTTCTCTTAGTGTTAGAATCACATCCTTGTGTTGCAGGGCAGATGGTGGGGACCGTCTGCTGCTGTTTAATGCCTGTGAAACCAAATGGCCACACACTGAGAAAGGGAATCCTGCACATTGAGGAGAGATGGCTTTATTGAAAGAACAATCAGGTACATTTTTTTGCTTTGATTAGGAGCTTAATATTGAATGAAACTTGCTCTGGATGAGCAAACGGGTCTTTTTAGGTAATGGAAGGGTTAACAACGTCAATCGACTTAATTTGTCAGGGTGGCAGCTGCTTCCACAAAACCTAAAATCAATCTCAGAAATGGGGTTAGTTTGTTTAAAGCACAGCTTGGCCCCAAACGTTGTGTGTGTTCACCAAGGTAAAGTGACACTTTCTCTGGTATCTGGGCCACTGTGACTCAGACCCATTGTGTTCCTGCCGGGTGAGAAGCTGCCTTTGCTATTTATAGTCACGAAGCTGTATTTTGAAAATAACCTGTTAAATTACAAGTGGTGTTTCTGAGCCTCCAGCCTATGTCATCTTCCTCTCTGGAGCCACCAGATGCAGCACAGCCAGTGTCTGGTGCCTGTGGGGTGGCTTCAGATGTGCTTGATCTCTCCCTCAGTACCTGCTGGATGAACATCAGTCCTGTGTTTTCAGTGATTAACTTAAACTGTAATCAGTGAATGATTTTTGGCAGTGGTTTTGTGTCTAGTGCAGAACAGAAAGGGAGCTCTTAGCTAAATGTCATCCAGAGTTAATTTAAAAACCATCAAGAAAACTCCTACCAGTTGTTGAAGTGAACTCTTGGTGGCTGTTGAACTTCCCTGGTGTTTGCAGGTGATGGGAAATGGGCATGAGCTGCTCCCTCTGCCTCCTGAGTGACAGATCAAACCAAAGAGTAAACTTGTATGAAAATTGAGTCTTAGGGGGGAGAATCTCCAAGATGGGAAAGCATCTCCAAATGTAATAACAGCAGTGCTTGTTTGTCTTCACGAGGGATGGCAGCACAGGTTGTTTATCCTCTGTCTGCCCTTTGATGATTTACCCTCTGTTTCCCTTCAGCCTGTGCCAAGGAGAAATGAGTTGCTCATGAAATGACTCCCGAGTTCCTGTCATTTACAGGACCTTGGCACTTGCTGTTGACTTGTTTTCTGGTGTTGGGCACCTGTGCTAATTCAGAAGTTGCTTCCTGAGAAGTCAGAGTGCTTTGTGTGGTGACTCAGGGTGAGGTGGAGGCTCGAACGCTGTTTGAGTTATTCCTCCTTCTGAGCCAGGGCTGTAAAGCTGCAGTTGTCTGGTTGTTCTTCAGAGCATTATAAAGCTGCAGCCATGTCAGAAGGGTTGGGCAACTTCCAGCTCAGCAAATTGAGGGGAAGAAAGAGGATTGCTGTATGGATTGATGCCTTTCCTGGATGGGACATCACTGCTGGAGAACATGGAGCAAAGAGCTGGGTCTGCAATAGTGGCTGAAACAGCCTGGGTTTGTTTTACAGGAGGGCTGAAAGAGATCCAACCCGCAGAGTCAAGTGCTGTGCTCTTACAGGCCCAGCTTCTAGGAGAACCATGGAACCGTGTCAAGGAATTGTTAAGGTTGGAAAAGCCCTCTAAAATCAAGTCCAACAGTGAACCAGCAGTGCCATGTTCACCATTAAACCCTGTCCCCAAGTGCCACATCCACACACCTTTCCAACACTACCAGGAATGGCGACTCCACCACTGCCCTGCGCAGCTGTGCCAGGGCCTGACCACCCTTTCTGGGCAGAAATTCTCCCTGATATCCAACCTGAACCTCCCCTGGAGCACTTTGAGGTTGTTTTGTCTTGTCCTGTCCCTTGTTTCCTGGGAGCAGAGCCCGTCTCTCCCTGTCTACCCCCTCCTGGTGCCCCCATGAGCCTCCTTTTCTCCATGCTGAACCCCCCCCAGCTCCCTCAGCCCCTCCTGCTACTCCAGCCCCTTCCCTCAACACAAAATTCCTGACCCAAAGGTAACAGCCAGTTCCGGCCCTGAAAAGGGAGGAGGTGACACAATGTACAGTGACATGAACACTCCTGAGTGAATGCCCAGGGGTTGGGGAATGTCCATCTTTGGGGTGTCACAGCTGTGCTTTAAGGTAGTTCAGCTTCTGATCTTTAGGTGGTGACGATAATGTCATAAATCAGGCAGCATTTTTTAAGATTGGGGGTGGCTTCATTGCCTAAAAATACCTTGATCCTGGGAAGAGAAGGTTATCTAGGGAGAGTCATACCTTTCCCACAGCCCTGTGCAGAGTTCCTTTCCAAAGGCTTCTGCCAGGGAAAACAGGAGTTGCAAACTGTGCTGCACTTAATTCTGCTCATCAAACTGAACTATGGCCGTGGCAAAAATAGGGTTTATCACGAGGATGAGTGAAATGGGATTTTTGTGCCTCAGTTATAAATGGGAATGCAGTAGTATGTGCCATCCCATAGTACTCAGAGTAAAGTGAGAGGGCTTGGAGGCTGCCTACAATAGGGCCAGAATTTATTAGACAAAATAGTTAAGATCCAAAGTGGTGTTTTATCAACCTCATGCTTTTATTTTCTTCTCTTTGGCTGACTCAGTGCCTTTTCTTTTGGCTTGATGTACTATCCCTGTGGGTTCATTTGTCTGTCCCTTGCATCTCAACTTCCAAACAATCTCCTAAATGGGCAGAATTAACTCTGGATGACACAAACTAATCTTGAGCTGCCTGGGAGAGCTGCTGCTCCTGGCAGAGGGGAGGAAGCCTTCCCCTGCTGTGGTTTGGGGCACTTGCTCAGCTGTTTGGTTTGTCGTCTGCAAACCAAATCCAACCACAGCGTTCCCCCAGTGCTGGATGCTGGAGGAAACTCGCTGGGTTTTAATGAGTGGATGGGTGTTTGGGAGGGGAAATGAGCATCTTCATTGCTTCCTTCCTCAGCCTCTGTTTATCCCATGCCAGGATTCCGTGTGTCAGGCTCTGCTGCTCCCCACAGACGCTGAGGTTTCTGCTGGGGTTTTCAGCTACAGCTTCCTTCATGGCAGCAGCTGGGAGTGCTGACCCTGCTCACAGGGTCACAGGTTATTCTGAGCTGGAAGGGACCCACAGGATCATTGNGTGTCCAGCACTTGAGTCCCTCAGTACTGTCTGTGGACAGGTTCTCATCTCCACTGGAGCTCTGGCTCCACGAGGAAAACTCACTTGGGAAGCTTTTAGGGAAAGCTTGTTGTTCCTGATGGATGCTGAAAGCTTTCTGACTTATGCAAATGAAATTCCTGAGCCTGCATTAGAGGTGGAGACAAGGCTTTGGTACTGCACACTTGTCTGAATCCACATGGTGTGATAAGATTGAGAGGGAGCTCAGGGAAAAATGGGGGACTGAGCGGGGAATGCAGCAGGACAGTCCCTGCAGCTCCTGGGGGTTAGCTGGAACCTGCTCAAACATTCACTAAACTTCTGTGCAGAGCTCTCAGTTCTAACCTACATGGAACTGCTGTCAGCCTGGGATTATATTTTGCAATTTATAATGCCTCTTGCTTATTTTATCTGTTAGTGTTGGGGCTGGGGGCTGTTTGTATTTCAAACAGGTTTAGAGATTTAGAATTCGCATTAAGCACTGTGGGGCTTGTGAGGCATCTCAAGTGCTGTGTCCTGTAATAAACTGAGATAATAACTGACTAATATTAAAATATAAGATGTCTGGGTTGGTTTGCTGGCTCCCAGTTGAGGATTATTATATACCATAAGTCAAAGAGTCTTGTCAGACTGTGCCTATTAGGGCAATCTGTTCTGAGGTTGGGAGAGGGGAACGTTACATAAGTGGTTGTATAAATTGATATTTTGTTCTTCGTAACTTTTGAATACAAATGGAGGCAGGTGGGACATAAAATACTCTGAAATATCTGCTCTCATTTTTTAAAAAACCTGTGTTTGTTCAGGGGGCTGAGGTTAAGAAATGAAGGCGAGAGAAGCCCAGTGTCTTCCAGGGGAATGGCAGCCCCTGCTCTCCGTGCAGAGTTAATGGTACAGTCCCAGCACGGGGAAGGTGCCCAGTACAAATCCTGGGGTCTGAGTGTGCAGTTTATTTTCAGCTGTCCTTCTGGAGGGAGGTGCCACAGCTGTCCCTGCCATCTCCTTTCTTGGGCTGCAGCAAATTGATCTCTACAGGGAGGAAAGGTGCAGGAGGAGCTGGGCCTTGGGCCTCGGCAGCAAAACTTCACTTGCTGGAAGTGCTGAGGGCAGCTTGGGCAGGGCCTGGAGCAGCCTGGGACAGTGAAAGGTGTCCCTGCCCATGCCAGGGGGTGGAAGGGGATGAGCTTTAAGGTCCTTTCCAGCCCAAAGCGGGCAAGGAGCGATTTGGGGGTGATTTAGGTGCCTGTTTTCATGGGACTCACTTGTGCATTAATGGGTTTAAGAACAAGCCCCTGGTGAGTTTAGTCTGTGCAGGCCTGGGCAGAGACATTTGGAGCTGCTGTGAAGTTGTTGGAGGTGCAGGTGATGGGATGCAGGGATGGGGCTCCAGCCTGCACAGCTTCCAGGAGCCAAAGTATGTTTCCTCCCTTCACTCCAGAGATGTTCCACCTCTTACTCTGGTGAAACAGGATCATTCTTAAGTACTTCACTCTTAAAATGTTTTTCAGAGGAAATTTGCTTTTCTGGATTCCCAGAACAATATCCCATGTTACTGACAACCAGATCCTGGGGTCAGCTCTCCCTTTCCACATCAAACTGTGGACAACCATGAAACTCAGAATTCTTGATTTAGGCACCTGTGTAATTCCTCATGACACTTTTCATTCATAATAATTACCATGTGCAGCACTTATAAGTGATTAGCAATTTAGAAAATACATCCATATGCTCTCTCGAGAAATATTTCCCTGTTAAACAAATTCTGGAAAGCTCTTTCCAGCTTTAAACTCTCAGCTTAAATATAGGCTTTGCTGATCTGAAAGCA
This sequence comes from Pitta sordida, assembly GCA_013390025.1. Lineage (NCBI taxonomy): Eukaryota > Metazoa > Chordata > Aves > Passeriformes > Pittidae > Pitta > Pitta sordida. The sequence goes on from WEKX01017692.1 coordinate 7,045, forward strand.
AACCAAATAACCGAAAATTCACTATTTAAATGGTGTGGTTTGTTTGAGTTTTTGTTTTTTTTTCTTTGAAATGCTGTTTTTAATCAGTAGCTTGCCTGTAGCTGGAAAAACAGAACAGCTTTAACTTGGAGGAGTCTCCCTGGAAATGTTTCCATAGTACAATAAGCTGACCTTGCAGAGGGACACAAGCAGCTTCAGCATTGCTTTTCCAGCATTCAGCCTTGCTCATAAATCTTTGTGAGATGTCCAGAATGCAGAATGACCACCTGCCATCAGCTTTTTATGTGTCACTGCCTTTTCGGGGTAAAACTAAACATGGCCCCTCTGCCATCCCTGGGGCCAGGCCATTGATTTGCCACAGCCATTGCTCACCCTCCATTTCTGGAATCCCTCTGAAGCCACCTCCTGTTTATAATTTGCCATTCCCTGCTGTCTTGGTTAATGCAATTACGAAGTCTGATGGTTTTCACATGTGAAGTTGTGTGATAACAGCAGCTCCTGGTCCAGGCTTGTCTAAAACACAAGTGCTGGCTTAGCCAGGGGACTCTGGCAGTGCCTTGGGGAGTGTGTGTGGGCTCTGTCCAAACCTGGCTTAGGTCTGTTTGGTTTGCACTTGTAAATGTAACACCCTCACCCAGAGGGATGTAAAGCAGCTTGGGGCTGGTGCTGCCCTCACAGGGAGCTGTGCCTGGTTCACCACCCGGGGTTTGTGCTCCAGGTGAAACATCCTGAAGTGCTGCTGCCATGGTTTCCTTCTCAAGGCAAAGTATAAGGTGGGGGTTCTCTTCATCTGCCAGGATTTCAATTCATGTGTGTTGTTTGTCTTAACCAAAACAAGTATTAATGGTGGATTGATCTGGAGTGACAGCTTTATATAAAAAAGCAGGAAAGCAACCTTTGGTGTGGGGCATAGTGATGGGACAAAGGGGAACAGTTTTAAGCTAGAAATGAAGAGATGCTGGGAGGGAATTGTTCCCTGTGAGGGTGGGCAGGCCCTGGCACAGGGTGCCCAGAGAAGCTGTGGCTGCCCCATACCTGGGAGTGTCCAAGGCCAGGTTGGAGCAGCCTGGGACAGTGGGAGGTGTCCCTGCCCATGGCAGGGGGTGGGACTGGATGGGCTTTAAGGTCCCTTCCTACCCAAACCAGTCTGGGACTCTGTGATCTGTGAAAATTTGATACTTCATGCAAAACATGTTAATAGGGATTTTTCCCTTGGAAAGCTGCTGGGACAGGTGAAGTCTAACCCAGCTGCCTGTGAGTGATGGGGTTTGCTTTAATTGTTTTGGTAGAGCCCAATATATAAAATATAAGTATGTACAGTCGATACAGAGCAATGATATAAATACATATCTATGAATTATATCATTAATAGAGACTCTGCCTCTGCCACCAGAAGCCATCAGAGGATTTACTTTATATCCTGTTGTGCTACTGGAGGATAAAATGTTCTAAACTTTGATCTAACGAGCCTTTCCCCCCCCCCCATTTTCTCTGGTTTCTGTAGGTGAGGTGACATCCTCTCGGCACAGACAGGTTGGTGTTTTTGTGGCTAATGACCAAATCTGTGCCAACTGTTGCATGAGCAGAGCCCACAGCTGTCCAGAAGAGCTGCACATCCTGAGCCTGCAGCACTGACAGCCACACAAACCCCCACACTTGCCAAGTGTCTAGTTCTTTCTACCAGGGATATGATAATGCCAGGAACAGTTCCTGTGCTGGGGAGCCACAGGGGCTTTACCAGACACCACGAGTGGTGTTTGAACTGATGGACACATTGCATTAATTTAACCATTGCTATTACCAAAAATTATTGCTCTGCTAAAGGTGCTTCCAAAGCATTTTGATGGCACGTGTGAAATTCCATGTTCTATCCTATCACCACATCATCTTCCTCTTTTTTTGCAAGACATGGAGTTTAAGATTCCATAGGAAATACCTGAAGCAGAATTAGGAATTCTGGGCTGAAATAGCTCTCAAGAACAGGTAGAAAAGAATGAGCTGCTGACTTGCTTCCAAAGGAGGCAGTGTCTAGGTTAAACCTTCAGAGCTGGTTCCATCACTTGATCTTGGCTTTCAGCTCTTCCCTGGCTTTGTGCTCCTTCCCTGTGTTCTCAGGCAGCCAACTGATCTACTTTGTGCTCCAGCCAGCTCCACTTAGTGCAGGCTGATGTTCTCTCGGTCCCTTTTAGGGGAACCTGTCTGCCCTGCCCAGGCTGTGAAAGGTAGAACTTATGTTGGAAATTAAGCTACAACAGGGGAGGTTTAGGGTGGATGTCAGGAAGAGGTTTTTCCCAGAGAGAGGGATCCCTCAGTGCAATGGGCTGCCCAAGGAGGTGGTGGAGTCGCCATCCCTGGAGGTGTTCAAGGTCAGACTGGATGAGGAGCTCAGGGACATGGTCTGGATGGTGGGAGGTTTGGATGGATGGAGTGTGGTGCCCGTGGCTCTGGGGTTGGGGTGTCCATCCCTTGGGAGTTGGACTCGATGATCCTGTGGGTCCCTTCCAACTCAGAATAACCTGTGAACCTGTGAAATGACTGTTTCAAAGACTTCAGAGAAGCAGAAGGTCACTGTTGTGTCACAGAGTCACAGTGACAATGATAGCCACTTGCTGTATCTGTGCTCTGGCTCAGACCCAGAGGTGCTGCACCGTCACTTGTCCCAGTCTGTGCTGGTGCACAGGGTCACTGTGTCCCCCCATCTGCTGTGATTGTCCCTCACAAACCCTCCTTCAGGCCCCTTCTCCAGGCGGTGTCCCTCTGCCCCAGCCACTCCAGCACTTTGATATAATCTGCAAACTTGCTGAGAGTGCTCTCTGTCCCATGGTTGGTGTTAATCAGGTTTGTTAATGAAGACACAGGTTTGTCTTGGCCTCAGTGCAGCCTGAGCGGTGCTGCTGCCACTCAGCTGCTGAGCACCTTGGGAGCTGATATTCCAGGCACTTTTCCATCACCTGCCCCTGCCTGCTGGGGACACTGGCAGAGACAGTGGCCAAGGTGTACCACACTCACTCTCCTGTCCTTCACACAGCCACCTTGTCACCGTGGAGGGCAATCAAGTTAGGCAGGATTTGCCCCTGGTGAATCTGTGCTGGTCACCACCAGGCCTTGCTGGAAATAGTTGTCAGAGGATTTACTTCCCAACCTTTCCAGGGACTGGTGGCACTGACAGCCTGTACTTCCCTGGGTCCTTCTTACTTGATGGGGTGGTGTTTCCCTGGGTGGGAGGGGAGCACAGAGATCATCTCATTCCAACCATGGTGGGACATTTTCCGCTACACCAGGTTGATCAAAGCCCTGTCCAGCCTGGCTTGGAACACTCCGAGGCCATTTTCCCATTTTCCTCATCTCCCTGATTTATTTTCTCTTCCCCTTCTAAACAATTTCAAGTTTTACAGTGAAGTCCCTGCTGGGAAGGAAGTAGAAGAGGTTCTTTGTCTCTGACTTGTCTCTTAATTCCTCAGCATTGAGTCCTGCAGGAGCACAGCCAGTGAGCCATTGCTTTTGTCTCCTACCTGTGGTGCCTTCCGTACTTTTTGGTGCAAACCTGTACGAAGCCTTCACCAATTCTGGAGTGTTTGTCTGTCCGGCCTGGTTCAGTTTAAGGCATGTTTTGTCCCCTTTCCTTCAGGAGCAGCCCTGCAGTCAGAGGTTCTGCCAGGTAATGTCTCCCAAGGGACATGATGGCTGTGGATTTCTTTGGGAAGTTCTTCTTCCCCATCCTGCAGCACAGACATCAGTGGCTCTTGATGATATTCCCTTATCAAACTCAGCTACCTTAAATGGGCTCAGCAATTCCTTCCAGGTGCTGAGAATGCTCCTCACTGCTCCCGTGTGCTGACGCTGGAGGAAATGCTGGAAAGCTGAACGGACATTTTTGGCTTGTGGGCCCACTTTAATGGAGCCCTTTGTGTTTTCAGTCCAGCTACCAATTTAATCACTGCTGCACTTCAGATATTAAGTATTGCTCAGTGCCATCCGAGGATGGAAAGGGGTGCAGGAGGCTCTGGGGATGGGTGAGGCTGCTTGGTCCCTATGGATCAACCTGCAAACAGGCTCAGCTTGGTCCTGCAAAAAAACATGATTTGGGGTCTCCCTTTGTTAGCCTCAGCACCCCATGAACTCGTGAGGAGTCAAACAGGGCTGTTCAGCCCCATGTGCCCAGGCTCTGATGTGCTGCCCCAGGGTTTAAGGCGTAGCTTTGGGTGCCACACCTTAGAGCAGGCAGAGCTCTGCTCCTTGCAGTGGGTGAAGAGCGAGCAGCTCCTGTGGTTTGGAGATCCAGCATTTGTGCAATGAGGGGGCACCAAGGCTTGGCAGCTGCGGACCCTGCCTTGGCCCAGGTGGAATTGCCTCCGATGTGGAGGGAAGGAACCAGTGAGGAAAACAGCCCTGTTTGACACCTGGTGTCTCTGTGTTCCTTTAGATAATGGTGAGTGGGAAGTGGCTTCTGTTTGTTGGCTGGGCAGTTCTGCTGTGTCCCCAGGGTGGGTGTGCTGCTCCAGAGGTCCTGACTGTTGAGCTTTGTCTCCAGTCCCCATGTCACTTCCATACCTGCTGCCATTTGTTTCCTAGACCCTGTGTCACTTCTCAGTCTAATCCATCTGGGGGAAGCTGAAAGGCAGTGGAGTCCCACTTTTCATCCAGGTGCTCTAGGGGCCCAGAAGGCCACTGGGATCCTGAGGTGCATTAGGGCATTGCCAGCAGGTTGAGGGTGGTGATCCTGCCCCCCAGCCCAGATGTGGCACATCTGGAGCGCTGTGTCCATGAGAGACATGGAGCTGCTGGAGCAGGTCCAGCAGAGGCTGTGGAGGTGCTGAGGGCACTGGAGTTTCTCTCTTGCAAAGAAGCTGGGCCTGTTCATCCTCCAGAAGGGACAGCTGAGAGGGGACCTTGTCTGTCCTGGCAGTGTCTGCAGGGAGGGGGACGAGGATGAACCAGGCTGTGCCCAGTAGTGCTGAACAACAGGACAAGAGGCAATGGGCAGGAGCTGATGCCCAGGAAGGACAAGAGGCAACGGGCAGGAACTGATGCCCAGGAAGTTCCACCTGAACACGAGGAAGAACTTCCCTGCACAGTGACCCAGCAGTGACCAGGCTGCCCAGAGAGGCTGTGGAATCTCCCTCACTGGAGATATTCCAGAACCATCTGGACACAATCCTGTGCCACGTCCTCCGGGGTGACCCTGCCTGAGCAGGGCTGTGGGACCAAACGAGTCATTGTGGTCCCTTCCAACCTGCCGCTTCCTGGGGTTCTGTATCCCCAGGGTGAGATGACCTGCACCTTGAACACTGGTGTAGATGAAGGTACACAAGTGTTTTCATCCTCTGTGCAAAGGCTCAGAGCCTGAACCTTCCAAATGTCCAGGATCACCCACAGCTCTTCTGGGGTTTGCACCCTGTCCCCCCACCCCTGGGTGCAGGAGGGGGGTGTTTGTGGGGAAGGGGGTACATGAGGACAACTGAGTTTGCTGCACACAAACACAACTTCTGCAATCTTCTGTGTATTGGACCCGTGAAACACGGGGAGTGTCAATAAAGAAAATTGAAAAGTGATGATTTAGTGGAATTTAAATCCTAATTATTTCAGAATGGGAAGAGTGATGTATTGTTCCTTGTGACCTGTCATCTTTTATGTGTCAAGGTCTGTGTGCATTCTCCTCTCTGCCATAAATCACTGTAATAGGTACATGCTCTGTTCAGGGACAATATCCTGGTTTGTGGGGGGGTTTTTGGAGAGTATTGAGAGAGTCTGAGTCTTGGATGCAGCTCAACAAAACAGTTTCAGATGACAAATCTGTCTCAGTGTTGCCATTGTGTGCTGAACAGTTTTGTTGTGTTTCTCAGCCTTCAGCCTTCCCTGTACAAAGACCTCTTGAAATAAAACTTAAAACTTCAGCCTTTTGAGCGTTCCCAAGCTTCAGGTATTGATAGAAGAGGTTCCAGAACCACTCAGACAAATGGAAAGTGTTGTGTCTTCAGCACCAGCCGATATTTGTTCAGGAGGAACTGGCACATGCAGTCACTTTGTGTAGAATTGTGTCTCAAAACAAACCAGCCAGGATGGGATGTCAGGGGGAAGTGACAGTTCTCTCTGTGGTGCCTGTTTCCATAAGGGGCTCTAAGAAGAACCTGGCAAATGATGATCCCACAGGAGAAACGGGGTGGAGATGGCGTGTTTGGATCCAAAACACTTCTGACAACATCTCACGATGAAAGCCCTGAGAAATAAAGCTGCTCTGAACTAAAAAGAGATCTTGTCTTTGATTAATCACTGGCTGAAAGAGAGAAAAAAAAGGAAAATGGCAGCAACGCGGCCATCCGGCGGCGACGAGCGGCGACTCGGAGCCTGAGGGGCGTCCATCGTGAGACTCCCAGGGACCACATGACTNCTTGGCAGGAGGAAGGGGAATTTTCCTGTGCATCCCACGGGAGTTGGTGCTGCTCTGCACACCCTGAGGTGAAACAGGAAGGGGAACATGGAGCGAGGTCCCAGTTTGCCAAGGGAGCTGCAGAGTGGGGATAATCAAGTGAGAGCTGCCGGGGAAGGGTGTCACGATATTGGCCAATACGCTGGTGAAACAGCTGCCAAAATTTGGTTTATAAATGGGGAGTAATGTGTGTGGGGAAACAGGAGCTTCCAGTCCAGCTGACACAGGCTGGAAAAGGTTTTCTGGGGGTTTAATGTGATAGTGTGGAATTACTGCAGGGGCTGAGAAGGCAAATCGCACATTAGGAACTATTAAGAGAGGAACAAATAAAGGCCATGTTATAAAGCCAGCAGAAGTTGGTGTTGTGCCCACAGATGGGTTGGTATGGGCAGTTCTTCCTTCCTTCTCAAAATGTAGTGAAGGAAAAGAGATTGGAAACAAGAGAAGAGGATCAAAGTCCTGGAGTGGTTTCTATACCAGGAAAGATCAAAACTGTCCATGATTCCTTCTGATTGAAGGAAAGCCACAAGCACAGATAGGATAGAGGTATCCAATATTATCTATAAAATGGGATTAGGGATGTTTGAGATTTACCCCCAAGGAAGAATTAAAAGACATCAGAGTTTAAAACAATTTTTTTTTCACCCTTTGTAAAATTTGGCTGTGGAATGAGTTGCTGTAGGACACAGCTCGTACCAAAAGCCTCGTTGTGTTCTGGATCTGGGTGATGACATAAATTCTGATTCTGTAGGTTAAGCTCCTGATCACCAGGCTCTAGGATGGGAGAATGATATAAAGAACAGTTAAAGAATTATATAAAGAACAATTAAAAAAGCATCTGTGATTATTTATTGCAGGTGGGAGCCAAAAGGAGAAGATAATAAGGTGGGGAGCATTAATAAAGCCAAATACCTTCTCAAGTGTTAGAGCAATGTTTTTAAAATGAAAATGCAGCCCTTTCCAGGAGGCTCAGTAACACCCCCTGCAGCAGGGGTGGGCAGCTCTGCTTTGTGTGTGATGGGCAGTTTTATTGAATTTTTGAGTCTCTTACTGCAGGGACATGGGGATTGTATTTCATAGAGTGCCCTAAACTAGAGGGAAGATTCTGTGAATGTGTGAGATACCACTTTGCTCATCCAGGGGAGTGATTTTTGTCCTCCTGGCCCTCAGTACCCTGAGCTGGTCCGTCGGACTGAGCACAGCTCGAGGTGTTGGTGCAGGGATGAGTTTCATCCTCGTGGTTTGCTCTGGCTTTTCTTCTCTTCCCTGCATGACTGACACAGAATTTGACCTTGGCAGCCCTAAATGGTTTGCCTTTTAAATGGGTATCACTGGAGTTATTCTGAACAAGCATTCCCTCGTGCTCAGAAAGATAAGTGGTGACTGTGACTGTCTCTCCTGAGAGACTTGGGAGCTGTGCCAGCCAGGGCAGAGCCAGGGTTTGAACTTCAGAGCACATTGCACGGGTTATTTTTGATCCCTCAGTAAGAGCTGCTGCAGAAGGAACCCTGTGTTCATGACCAGACTGTGTCTTACACCTATTCCTGTTGTTGGCTTCTCCTCAGCCCACAAAATCCATTCTGAGGTGCTGTTAATCTGTAAGAAAATTGTTCAGCGCTGCAGAAAGTGAGCAAGGCCCAAAGAATTGATTGTGGCCCTGGGAGTGGATCCATGTGCTGACAGCAGGCCCAGCTTCCTGCACATTGTGCCTGGGACTTCAGTTCAAGCCCTGGCCTAAACAAAAACTGCTGCGTTAGGGGAAATAGGACATTTGAATGTGATCTGATTCCAGGGTTATTTGTTAAATTACAGTGTTGTGGGATGAAACACACGCTCAGGATCTTGGAGGTTTGAGGATACCTGTTGTTGACAAAGCTACTTGGTTTTTTTCCCAATAATTTAATGATTCCATGATTCTATTATTAAAATAAATAATGTTGGAAAAGGCCTCCAAGATCATGGAGTCCAACCTTTCCCAAACACCACCCTGTCGATCAGACATGCACACTGAGTGCCATATGCTGTCATTCCTTGGCCAGTTCCAGGGATGGGAACTCCATCACCGCCCTGGGCAGCCCCTTCCAAGGCCTGACCACCCTTTCAGGGAAGAAATTCCTCCTGATGTCCAACCTGAACCTCCCTGGGTGCAGCTGGAGGCTGTTTCTTCTTGTCCTGTCCCTTGTTCCCTGGGAGCAGAGCCCGACCCCCGTCCTGCTAGTGTGTTGCTCTGGCCTGGTCTCAGTCTCTGACCACTCTCCCCTTCTCCAGTCTGTCTGAGCTGCTTTCCTAATGCTTTAGCTTCTTGGAGCAGTTCTTGGATGGTTCTCCTCCTGCAGTGTGGTGCTGAAAGCTGCCTGTCTCCTGCTGGCTGTTGTTCACCCGTTGCTGTTTGCCCACAGACCTGTCAGGGCTGTCTCAGACAGTTCCAGATGTGGCTGGAGGGGGTCACAGGGGCCCTTTTGCTCCAGTCCTCTGCACTAAGGCACGACCAGTTTGTCAGAGCTTTTGGCAAATCAGTTAACTAATCCCTTCTGAAATATCTTCACAAGGGGCTTGTCTGCACCTTCCCTGGAAGGTCCAGGGCCTGGCAAGCTGGGCAGTTAAAATCATGGAATTCCTGAATGGTGTGGGTTGGAAAGGACCATAAAGCTCATCCTGTTCCAGCCCCTGCCATGAACAGAGACACCTTCCATGCCCCAAACCCCATGCAGCCTGGCCTTGGACACTTCAGGGATGGGGCAGCCACAGCTTCTCTCGGCAACTGTGCCAGGGCCTCACCTCCCTCACAGGGAAGAGCTTCTTCCTAATATTCCATCTAACCCTGTCCTCCCCTGGAGTCAAGCCATTCCCCCTTGTCCTGTCCATCCATCCCTTGTCCCCAGTCCCTCTCCAGCTCTCCTGGAGCCCCTTTAGGCTCTGGAAGGTGCTCTGAGGTCCCTGCAAGAGCCTTCTCCAGGCTGAAGACCCAGCTCTCCCAGCCTCTCTCCATAGCTGAGATGCTTCTGCTCTCAGAGCATCTCTGTGGCCTCCTGTGAACTCACTGTCCTTCTAATGTTGGTGTCCCAGCCCTGGAGCAGCTCTGCAGGTGGGGTCTCATCTGAGGGGGCAGAATCCCCTCCCCACCGTGCTGAGGATGAGCATGTTGCTTTTAAATCAAGAGTGGTGCTTCAGCAGAGACCTCTCCAGCCCAAGAATAAATTGTGTGATGTACTCCTGGAGCTTTGTGCTCCAAGCACCCCACACAGTCATTCAGCCACTCCCCAATTCCCTGGTGGGGGTGGTGATGTGGAATTCAAGGAATGGTATCAGCCAGTGGTGCTGCAACACCACACAGGAAATGCTGCACTGAAGGATGAAGATCTTGAGGAGGCAGTGGGGGCTCTTACCTGCTCAGTGATCCACCAGTGCTGTGTCCTTTTTGTCCTTGTTTTGCCTTTAGATTCTCCAACCTCAGTGTAGAAATTCTCCTGTTGTGCCTCGCTGAAGGAATATTTGCCAGGGACACTTTGAGACTCTGTTCTCTCTGCTTTGGTTTCATCTCACACCAGGAAAACGTGATCCCTGATCCTTGGTTTTGCTGAGCAGGAGGGACAAGGCTGGAGGGACGTTTCCATGGCTCAGAATTCAGGCTGTGGGATCCTGGGATTCCCCCTGCAGCCCCATCCCTGCTGTGGGTGGGGGTGACTGCAGTGGGGAGTGGATGTGGAGTGAACGTCCTGTTCACAGGGTCACAGGTTATTCTGAGCTGGAAGGGACCCACAGGATCATCGAGTCCAAATCCCAAGCGAACACCCACCCAGGGATGGAACCCCCAACCCCAGAGCCACGGGCACCACACTCCATCCATCCAAACCTCCCACCATCCAGACCATGTCCCTGAGCTCCTCATCCAGTCTGACCTTAAACACCTCCAGGGATGGCAACTCCACCACCTCCCTGGGCAGCCCATTCCACTGAGGGATCACTCTCTCTGGGAAGAACTTCCCAACATCCAGCCTAAACCTCCCCTGTTGTAGCTTAAGGCCATGTCCTCTTGCCTTTTCACAGCTTGTTCTCTTCTTATCTTTCTGATTTCTTCTTGGGCAGTTTATGTCTGTGGCAGTTTATGTACCCTGCAAGTAGCACAGAATGTGATACCACAGAAATCCATAAGAAATTCTTTTGGAAAATGGGGAAGCTGTTTTGGGGTCTTGGGGTTGTGGGGATTTTTTGTTTCTTGTTTTGAAGGATGGGGTTTTTTCATTTTTTTTAAGTTAAGTGTTTTCTAATTCATGTCTACCACATCTCTTTTAGTTGTGGAGACTAGAATTCCTTATGATACTGAAAACTTGGTGCATTGCGTGGGGGCCTAATGATATTTTCTGGTTTGTTTTGTTCTCATCCAAGCAATTTCTAGAATTTGCTTTGATTTCTGAGCTTGGAGCTGATGTTTTCCTCCAGCTATTTGTTCTAATCCTACGAGCTTTTCCCTGAGCACAGTAATCAGCTCCAAGCCTTTCATTCTGCTGTGATGTGAGGTGTATTTTGTGCCTGTGATTCACTCTCCAGTGATCTGTGTTGCATTTCATCAGCCATTTGATCAGCCCTTGCTCAGGATTGTGAGATCCTTCGACTTTGTCCTTTTCTTTACCCTCTTGAATAGTTTCATCAGCAAACTTTATCTCACTCCTCACCTCCTCTTTTGGTGGCACAGACCCAGGGAGAGTTTTCTGCAGAGATCTCCAAGAAGATTTGTCACATGTTCTGGTTTCCCCATTGTGAAAATATGTTTAGTCCTGCAGAGATCTTCCCTCTCACCCAGGCAACTCAGTGTCTCTAGAAGCCTCTGTAAGGGGCCTGATGAGAAGCCTTTAGAAAGTCTTTGTGGACACAAAGAGTCACAGAATCTCCTGACTTGGGAGGATCCCATGGGGATCATGAAATCCACACTGCACAGGACAGTCCAAAGAGTCATCCCATGTGTCCAAGGTGAATGTCCTGGAATTGTCTTCTCTTCATATTTATTTACCCTTCAAAGGACTCCAGTGCCTTTCTGCCAGGTGACTTCCCTCTGGGAGAGCCTTGGTGGATCTTTTCCAGCACAGCACATTTTCCCCTGGGTCTGATGTAACCCCAGCAGATTGGTCCTTCTGGTCTTGTTGGGATCTCTCCCTTTCTCTGTTTCAGGTGTTTCACACAGGCTCACAGGATATTCTGAGTTGGATGGGACCCACAGGATCATCGAGTCCAACTCCCAAGTGAACGCCCACCCAGGGATGGAACCCCCAACCCCAGAGCCACGGGCACCACACTCCATCCATCCAAACCTCCCACCATCCAGACCATGGCACTGAGCTCCTCATCCAGTCTGACCTTAAACACCTCCAGGGATGGCGACTCCACCACCTCCCTGGGCAGCCCATTCCACTGAGGGATCACTCTCTCTGGGAAAAACCTCTTCCTGACATCCAGCCTGAACCTCCCCTGGCACAGCTTAAGGCCATGTCCTCTTGTTCTGTTTCCTCTCTTCCCAGTGACACCTTTTTTTCCATCTTCTAAGCCGTGCACTGGGACCTTTGCCATTCGTCCATTTGTCTGGTGCTACACCAGGGCAAGTTTTGACTGGATGAGAAAAAGCTTCTTCCCCCAGAGGGTGGTTGGGCACTCAACAGGCTCCACAGGGTTTGTCACAGCCCCAAGGCTGCCAGAGCTCCAGGAGGGTTTGGACAACGCTCTCAGGGACAGGGTGGGATTGTTGGATTGTGCAGGGCCTTAGTCCATAGCTGGCCTTCCCACTGGGGAAGGTGGACACCTCAGTTGTGTCCATCTTTCAGACTCTCAGGATCTGTGATATCACAGGATATCTGGTGTCAGGCTCTGCCGAGGGTCAGTGCTGAGCCACATCCTTCATGTGCACGGGGCAGTTACTTTGTGCAAGGGGCTCCCAGGGAACTTGCCCTGAGCTCTCGTCCTCATTCATTTCCTTTAATAACTCAGTGTTCTCTGTATCACGTTTGCCACGACCTTTCATTTCCACAGGCATCACCAGAACGGTGTCCCTGCCCTCTCTTTGGACTGGCAGCAGAAACCAGCCCTGAAGGATTCTGTTACTGGTGGCCATGCTGAGAATTGATTTAGTTTGATTCCTACAGGAGTAAAACAAAACCAGAGACTGGACTGAGGAGCTATAATAGGATCAATTGATTTTTATTTTCTTCTTTTCTTTTTCCTGTGAATAAGGGCAAGTGCAAAAAAAAAAAAAAAAGGCAAAAAACACACTCCTGAAAGTCTGGTTGACATTTGAAAACTCATGCAAATTGGATTTTCAAATGTGTGCCTTTTTCCAGTATTGGGAATTCTTGAACAGATTTTTACCTCTGCTCTGGAGTCAGGCTGGGAGTGTTGGGGATGTCCAGCCTGGAGAAGGGAAGGCTCTGGAGAGTCCTCAGAGCCCCTTCCAGTGTCTAAAGGGGCTCCAAGAGCTGGACAGGGTCTGGAGGGACAGGGCAAGAGGGAATGGGTTCCCACTGCCTGAGGGAGGGTTGGCTGGGATACTGGGGAGGAATTCTTGGCTGTGAGGGTGGGGAGAGCCTGGCACAGGGTGCCCAGAGAAGCTGTGGCTGACCCATCCCTGAAGTGTCCAAGGCCAGGCTGGAGCAGCCTGGGACAGTGGAAGGTGTCCCTGCCCATGGAACAAGATCTTTAAGGTCCTTCCCACCCTGAACTCCTGTGTCCTCCTTCAGCTGCCATCCTAAAAATGCTGGCTGTAGTCCAGGCCTTAATGCTACATTTAGGTTGAGTTCTTTGCTACATTTTAGGAAAATACCCGGCTTCACTTCTGCTGGAATGGCAACTGTATCGAGGTGTCTGTAGCATTTAAAAGGAAACATTTCGTTAAAGCTACACCTTGTAGGTGCTGTTAAATCCCGGTGGTGGCTCTGGGAATGGAAACGCTGTAAAATCGTAGCTGTGGGTCTGTCAGGAGGAGTGTGAAATCAACTGCTTTTTAGGCAGGCTTCTTTATCCAGCCCCTTCTTTGTCAGCTCCATCATCTGCTGTGCATCAAAGAGAACTCTGTGTCCTCTGATGGATGAGAAGCCTTTTCCTGATGAAAATGGTGACTCTGTGGAGGCCAGTCTGTGGTTCAGGTGCGGGCAGGAAGAAAAGGAAAAACTTGGGAAAACTTGACTTGACTGTGAAGGCTCTGAGTTGCAGAGGGCTGGAAAATGCCTGAGCAAGCTGCCACACATCTGTCTGGGGGTGACTTTTGCCCCTTGGAGCACCCAGACTGATCCTGAGAGAGGTTTTAGCCTCTGGAATCTGTAACTGCAAAGTAGCAAATTTAAACTTTCCTGGGCACTGCCAGACTGGCAATGAGAATGAATAAATAGAATTACTAACTGTATGTTTTTCTTTTTATGAACCAACTTCTTTTTCCAGCCATGAAGGTGAGATTCAGATCTTGAAACAAAACCTGATGTGGTTGGAGGACAATGCTGTGCACAGAAACCAGGGGCCTGATAGTCTGTTTCTGAATAAACTGCAAGGACTCCTCCAAGAGAATCTGCTCTTGTTCCTCGTCTGCAGTTGAGATGTTTGTGCTTTCCAGTCACTTGGTGCTAATTGGGCACCTTTGGCATCTGCAGGAGCTCCTGGATCCCTGCACCAGCTTTGGGGTCTGTAAGGCAGGGCTGGTTTTTCTCTGGAAGCACCACTGGCCCTGCAGTGACTTGGGTGATTTCTCTGTTGTTTCCCTGGGCCCCGGCAGCAGGAACTGTCTGTTTGTCTGTCTGTTTGTCTGTCTGGACATGAGCAAGATATTCTGTGGCAGCTAAAGATTATCTCGGTCCTGCCCTTCCTGCTGCTCCTGTTGTGTGCCTTTCATCCCAGTGCCAGTGCTTGTCTGGTCCCAGTGTGAGCCAGTTCAGCTCCTGCTCAGGGGGTTATCAAAGGAGTCTCAATGCCCTTGGTGGGGCAGAGGGTCTCCTGGCAGGGGGTAAGGGCAGGCAGGGTGAGGGCAGCCCTGGCTTCAGCAAAATCCTGCCCTGGCAGAGACTAAAGAAAGGCTGGAGTGCCCGGCAGAGATCTCTGTCTGCCTCTGAGGGCTATAGTTAGGCAACACAAATCTCACCTTTAGGTTGCCAAGTTGGAGCTAAAACCATGTGCAGCTGTTTTTTCATGTCTCCAGCCGGGAGGGAGAAAACCTGCAGAGACTCTTCCTGGAGCAGAGGGGCCCTGCCTTGTCTTCCCACCCCACCTCACCCTCCCAGCAGATGTGGGGTGAGCAGAGTCCCCTTCCCAGGGGGGCTGCAGAGTGATTTTAGATTTCCCCCCCATTATTGACGAGGGAGGTGAGTCCCCATCTGGCCGTGGCCATTCCCTGTTCTGCCACTGCCACGGCCCCTCGAGGCTCCGGGGGGAGTTTCAGCCCTGGGCTGTGGAGACCTCGTTGTTTGGCTGTGGCTGATCTCAGGCTGCATCTTGGAAGTTTAGGATGTGTTTATGTAAGAGAGCTGAGAGCAAAACCCACATCTCTATTTGCTTGTGTTGTAAAAGTGCCTTCAGGAGCTGCATTAACCAGCACAGTGTAACCCCTGATGTGGCACCTGGAAGGACAAGGGGGGTGTTAACACAACATTTCTCTGCTGAGCAAACCCTGCAGTAGCTAATTTTCCATTTTCCACGCAGGAGTGAAAGGCTTGTGAACTTTCTAATTATGAAATGTAGAGTTATTTCAGGCAGGAACAAAAATGTCAGTAATTTAGGGGCAGGATTTTATATAGACTGTCTTGATCCACTGCCAGGGAGCCCTGGCTGAGTGGGAGAGAAATTACATCCTTAGTGGTCAGAATGACTAAACTGGTGAGACTTGAAAAGCCAGTGCTGCTCCACACCATTAGAAAACTGGCAGTCCCTGCTTTTTAGTGACAGAAAGACTTTATTTTTAGTGTTGGCACTTGATCATGTTCTGGACTCATTTCAAGCTCTTCTCAGATGGTACAAAGCATTAGACTGCTGTTGAAAAAATGGGTATTAAAAATCATGTTGGAATTAGTGGGATGAAGATGATGAAAAGGAAAAGAGTGAAATGATGATCATTTTGAAGTCAGTTCCACATGGCCTGGTGCTGCTTTAGGGCCGTGAGTGCCAATGGCAAACCAGTCTGTGAAGAAAGAGCCCCATGGAAGGCACTGGGAGATCAATCATTGGACCCTGTTTGGATGGAAGGTGAATCCAATGCAGGTTACTGGACATGTGGGAGCACAAATACTCTGAGGCTAGAGGGGTTCAAAGGATCCTGAAACATCCTGAGCTGGAAGGGACCACTGAGTCCAACTCCTGGCCCTGCAAGGACACCCCAGCAATCCCACCTTGTGCCTGAGAGTGTTGTCCAAACATCCCTTGAGCCCTGGCAGCTTTGGGGCTGTGCCCACTGCCCTGCTCACAGCACCAAGGGGTTGGTCCCTGTGGCTCTTTGCAAAGTGAGATCCCTGCCCGTGTGGTCCACGCTTATATTCCTCGGTTTGCCAAAAGGCTGTTTGGTCAGAAACTCTAAATGAGGTGAACAGACTGGCAATCCTGCCTGAGCCTGGTACCCAGCAGGAGGAAAAGCAGGGCAGTTTAACTTGCTTCCCATTTCAGTGACACAGAGTGTGAGTGTCCAACTGAACTTCTCTTTCACAGTGTCACAGTATCACAGTATTAGCAAGGTTAGAAGAGACCTTGGAGATCATCAAGTCCAACCTGTAACCCAACACCAACCCATTGTCTAAACCATGGCACTAATTGCCTCATCCAGCCGACTCTGAAACACCTCCAGGGATGGCGACTCCACCACCTCCCTGGGCAGCCCATTCCACTGAGGGATCACTCTCTCTGGGAAAAACCTCTTCCCGACATCCAGCCTAAACCTCCCCTGGTGCAGCTTAAGGCCATGTCCTCTCATTCTGGTGTCATCAGCCTGAGAGAAGAGATTCACCCCCACCCGACTGCAACCTCCCCTCAGGGAGTTGTAACCAGCACTGAGGTCACCTCTGAGCCTCCTCTTCTCCAGGCTGAACAACCCCAGCTCCCGCAGTCACTCCCCACAGGGGTTGTCCTCCAGTCCTTTCACCATCCTTGTCGCCCTTCTCTGGACCCTCTCCAGCTCTGGCCTGTCCAGGGCTGCCTTGGTGAGCACAGATCCTGCCCAGCCATGGCGTGCTCAGCACTCACTGGCAGCACCATTGCTGCAGCTCACACACAGGGTCCTGATAGTTCTGAAGAACCCACAGACATTTAGCCAAGCCAGCTCTGGGTCAGTGTAGCAGGTATTTCCTTCTGCCTCCTGGTAAATAAGTCGATGTCCCCAGTGCACATAGGAAGGCGTGGGGAGTTTCAAAATGTGGCTTCCCTTCAAACTACTTCTCCACCTGACATTTCGTGCTGCTGTTTCATCTTGGAAATGCCACATCCTTGGCATAATTATGCCTTTGCACGTATTCTTCTCTTCCCCTGTGCTCTGCTGGGTTTTTTGTTGTGCTAATCGTTGTAAGAGAGTTGTTGTTGGTTTCTTTTGATGACTGGCATGGATCCTGATGAGTACTTCTGGTTGTTGTGGGGGTTTTTCCAATGGAAAGATCTGCCATAATCCATATCTCTTTTCCTGCTTTCATGAGAAATATGATTCAACTGCTGGTAAAAAAAATGAAGCTCCATTGCTAATTAATCAGACTAGAAAATGAGTCTTTATCTCGTTTCTCTCCCTTTCCCCCTGCTCTCTTTAAAACAGGATTTACATCTTGCTGCTGGTTCTGATGTGGTTGTTTCAGAATTATATTTGCACAGAGCTTTTAAAGCATGAAGATTTTAGGCCTGGGTTTGTCGAGGCAGAGGACACACAGAGGCTGGGGCTGAGGAGAGGGAAGGGAAGGTGCAGAAGCTCCCTGGTTTTGTGGGAGCAGCAGGATAAGCTGTTGGTGGTTCCCCAGGTCACTGGCCAGTGTAATCTCTGCTGCCAGAGATACGGGATCACTTGGAGGTGGAATTTTGGTAGCGCTGGTTCTGACAGGAGCCCATCAAGAGCAGAGCTGTGATCATGGGACACTGTGGCAAGGTCAGACCTTGCAGTGCCGACAGGCTGAGTGCTGACAGTTGCCAGGCTATTTTGGGAAAGCTTTTCTCTTTGTTTTCTGTGGACTCCTCTCTCTGTGCTCCCAGATTTAACCCCGGTGCTGTTCAGCTGTCACTGGCCTTGCCTTCCTTTGTGGCTTTCAGGTGTATGTTGACATCATATATTTACTCTGGCTTTGCATCCACTCCCTCCCTCTCCTGGCTCACCTTGTTCCATACGTGTTGGACTTGACAGGGAGGAGTAGAGAAGTGAGCGCTGTTATTTAATCCCTTTGTCTCAAGTTCTGACTGGGCTGCCCAGCCCAGTGTGTCCCAGCTGATGGTGCTGCTGGTGTCAGCATCAGCTTCTGCTCTGCACCAACTCTTTAACCATTTCCCAAACTCCTCAAAGTGGTCCAGTTACAGCAATCCTACAGGAAAAGGTTGTGGTAAAGAAATCCCTCTCAAACCACAGGCTAAGGAGTGACCTGGTGGGTCTTGGAGGGTTCTCCTGTTCCTGTCGGTCATGGAGGATGGGATTCATCTCTCCTGGTGTCAGTGGGTCTCTACAGGCTGCGGGAAGGGACAGGCACTGAGAGGTGTTACATCCACCCAGCTTGGCCAGACAACACCCTTTGGGTACCTCTGTTTCTTTACACTTTGAAAATGTGGATTAACCTAACCTTGTGCAAAGCAAGGGGTGGGAGCAAATGGCTGGACAGGAGGGACCCTGGCAGTCTGGGCTTAAACCTGGTCAGGCTCCTGTGGACTGAATTCAAACTGCAGTTATCTGCACTCAGAAACCATCCTGCTGTTAGATTAGTGCTTTTTGTGACCTGTGTTTCCTCTGGCTCTTCATTGAGCACAGAAGAAGCCTTTTAATCAGTGTGAGTGTGTTGTGGATCTGTCTGATCTCTAAAACAGTCCCACTGGTACGTTAGGAAGGGGCGGCCTTGGTTTGTATGAGCAAACCCCTCTTTTTTCCCCCCATGTCTGATGGAGAAGTTTGTGTAGCTCACGAGGTACATGAGGACATCACTGAGNCTCACAGCACCAAGGGGTTGGTCCCTGTGGCTCTTTGCAAAGTGAGATCCCTGCCCGTGTGGTCCACGCTTATATTCCTCGGTTTGCCAAAAGGCTGTTTGGTCAGAAACTCTAAATGAGGTGAACAGACTGGCAATCCTGCCTGAGCCTGGTACCCAGCAGGAGGAAAAGCAGGGCAGTTTAACTTGCTTCCCATTTCAGTGACACAGAGTGTGAGTGTCCAACTGAACTTCTCTTTCACAGTGTCACAGTATCACAGTATTAGCAAGGTTAGAAGAGACCTTGGAGATCATCAAGTCCAACCTGTAACCCAACACCAACCCATTGTCTAAACCATGGCACTAATTGCCTCATCCAGCCGACTCTGAAACACCTCCAGGGATGGCGACTCCACCACCTCCCTGGGCAGCCCATTCCACTGAGGGATCACTCTCTCTGGGAAAAACCTCTTCCCGACATCCAGCCTAAACCTCCCCTGGTGCAGCTTAAGGCCATGTCCTCTCATTCTGGTGTCATCAGCCTGAGAGAAGAGATTCACCCCCACCCGACTGCAACCTCCCCTCAGGGAGTTGTAACCAGCACTGAGGTCACCTCTGAGCCTCCTCTTCTCCAGGCTGAACAACCCCAGCTCCCGCAGTCACTCCCCACAGGGGTTGTCCTCCAGTCCTTTCACCATCCTTGTCGCCCTTCTCTGGACCCTCTCCAGCTCTGGCCTGTCCAGGGCTGCCTTGGTGAGCACAGATCCTGCCCAGCCATGGCGTGCTCAGCACTCACTGGCAGCACCATTGCTGCAGCTCACACACAGGGTCCTGATAGTTCTGAAGAACCCACAGACATTTAGCCAAGCCAGCTCTGGGTCAGTGTAGCAGGTATTTCCTTCTGCCTCCTGGTAAATAAGTCGATGTCCCCAGTGCACATAGGAAGGCGTGGGGAGTTTCAAAATGTGGCTTCCCTTCAAACTACTTCTCCACCTGACATTTCGTGCTGCTGTTTCATCTTGGAAATGCCACATCCTTGGCATAATTATGCCTTTGCACGTATTCTTCTCTTCCCCTGTGCTCTGCTGGGTTTTTTGTTGTGCTAATCGTTGTAAGAGAGTTGTTGTTGGTTTCTTTTGATGACTGGCATGGATCCTGATGAGTACTTCTGGTTGTTGTGGGGGTTTTTCCAATGGAAAGATCTGCCATAATCCATATCTCTTTTCCTGCTTTCATGAGAAATATGATTCAACTGCTGGTAAAAAAAATGAAGCTCCATTGCTAATTAATCAGACTAGAAAATGAGTCTTTATCTCGTTTCTCTCCCTTTCCCCCTGCTCTCTTTAAAACAGGATTTACATCTTGCTGCTGGTTCTGATGTGGTTGTTTCAGAATTATATTTGCACAGAGCTTTTAAAGCATGAAGATTTTAGGCCTGGGTTTGTCGAGGCAGAGGACACACAGAGGCTGGGGCTGAGGAGAGGGAAGGGAAGGTGCAGAAGCTCCCTGGTTTTGTGGGAGCAGCAGGATAAGCTGTTGGTGGTTCCCCAGGTCACTGGCCAGTGTAATCTCTGCTGCCAGAGATACGGGATCACTTGGAGGTGGAATTTTGGTAGCGCTGGTTCTGACAGGAGCCCATCAAGAGCAGAGCTGTGATCATGGGACACTGTGGCAAGGTCAGACCTTGCAGTGCCGACAGGCTGAGTGCTGACAGTTGCCAGGCTATTTTGGGAAAGCTTTTCTCTTTGTTTTCTGTGGACTCCTCTCTCTGTGCTCCCAGATTTAACCCCGGTGCTGTTCAGCTGTCACTGGCCTTGCCTTCCTTTGTGGCTTTCAGGTGTATGTTGACATCATATATTTACTCTGGCTTTGCATCCACTCCCTCCCTCTCCTGGCTCACCTTGTTCCATACGTGTTGGACTTGACAGGGAGGAGTAGAGAAGTGAGCGCTGTTATTTAATCCCTTTGTCTCAAGTTCTGACTGGGCTGCCCAGCCCAGTGTGTCCCAGCTGATGGTGCTGCTGGTGTCAGCATCAGCTTCTGCTCTGCACCAACTCTTTAACCATTTCCCAAACTCCTCAAAGTGGTCCAGTTACAGCAATCCTACAGGAAAAGGTTGTGGTAAAGAAATCCCTCTCAAACCACAGGCTAAGGAGTGACCTGGTGGGTCTTGGAGGGTTCTCCTGTTCCTGTCGGTCATGGAGGATGGGATTCATCTCTCCTGGTGTCAGTGGGTCTCTACAGGCTGCGGGAAGGGACAGGCACTGAGAGGTGTTACATCCACCCAGCTTGGCCAGACAACACCCTTTGGGTACCTCTGTTTCTTTACACTTTGAAAATGTGGATTAACCTAACCTTGTGCAAAGCAAGGGGTGGGAGCAAATGGCTGGACAGGAGGGACCCTGGCAGTCTGGGCTTAAACCTGGTCAGGCTCCTGTGGACTGAATTCAAACTGCAGTTATCTGCACTCAGAAACCATCCTGCTGTTAGATTAGTGCTTTTTGTGACCTGTGTTTCCTCTGGCTCTTCATTGAGCACAGAAGAAGCCTTTTAATCAGTGTGAGTGTGTTGTGGATCTGTCTGATCTCTAAAACAGTCCCACTGGTACGTTAGGAAGGGGCGGCCTTGGTTTGTATGAGCAAACCCCTCTTTTTTCCCCCCATGTCTGATGGAGAAGTTTGTGTAGCTCACGAGGTACATGAGGACATCACTGAGGAGCAGAAACCTGAGGCTTGGACTCATAAAGCATTGAAACCAGTCAGGTCTGGATCAGAACAGTTGCAGACACAGGACACACATCAGTGTCTTCCAGTCCTTCTCCACAGTTGTAGAGCTCCCTGGATTTCCAGAGAGTAAGTGAGTGTGTTTGTACATGTGAACATATGTACACACACAGGTGTGACAATACACACAGCCTGGAGAGGTGGGAGAATTCACTGCTGGCCCTGCCTTGAGGTGGAGGCACAAGATTTGGGATCTCCTGAGATCTTCTCCAACTGCAGGGATTCCGTGGGGTATCTGATGCTGTTCTGTACCTGACTGACAAGGTGTGCTGAGAGCAGATGGTCCCTGCTCTGAACATCTCGACATCTAAATTATAAACTGTTTTACCGTGTGCAAGAATGGAGTGTCCTTCTGAGCACACTGTCGTGGAGAAAGGTCCTGACAATCAGTGCAGGAGTGATGGGGGTGTGGGGCTGTGTGGAATAACCTCAGATGTGTTTGTTTGTCCTCAGTGCTCCAGAGTGACAGGATCTGGGATCAGGGATGGAACAGAGGTCAACAAATCGTGTCAGGGGAGGCCTGAATGTGTAAAGAGCTTTGAAGGTGGTTCAGCACTTCACTTCTGGATTGGAGGAGAGTCTGGTGAAAATATTAATAATGGAGGTTTCATGAGCAGTCTGATTTAGCAGCAGGAGGTTCCACAGTGCTGGGAGGCTCCAGGGATGAGAATTTACTCGAGTAATGGAGAAGAGCTGAAGCACAACCTCTCCTGGCCTGGTGTCTCTCAGAGCCCATTTCAAAAGCCAGCCTGTCCCTGAGCAGCCAGTTTCTGTGTTGCATTTACGTGTGACAAGTGGAACTGCCAAGTATGATTTCTATGTGGGAACTTTGGGAATTGCTGCCCAGGGTCCGACACGGGAGGATTAGGAGATTTTCACTCTTATGCTCAGAGAAGTCACCAAGATTGGGTTCTGTCACAAGACTGGTGTGTTCACAGTAGAAACACGTAACACAGAGCCAAGCACTCAGCCCTGGCTGCTCTCCCCTTCTTGAGCCAATGCCTGGATTCTCCCTCTGAAATCCCCACAAACACAGAGGGAGCACCAAGGAATTCAATACAGCCAAAATTAACCCTCGGTGATTATTACAGGTTTCCTGGCTGACTGATCCCATGTTCCTTCATTCTGCTGCTGCTTCATTCCCTGCTCATGTCATGCTGGGGGATGTGAATTACTGTTTGTAAACCAAATGTTGACTCAGTGGTGCTGCGGGGAGTGGTGCCCTGTGGGTTCACCCTTCTCACAGGTGTGGGACAGGCACTGCCAGGGGATGTGCCCGTGCTGCTGGGCAGCTCTGCTGGTGTCCTGGCAACGACTGTCCTCCCTGCAAACAGCTGCACTGCGAGTTGGTCATGGATTTGTGTTAAACCTCCGGGGATTGGGCAAGTTGTGGAGAAAACAGCTGCCTTCACATGCCTGTGGCAGCTCTGTGGATGTGCAGTTATTGCCTCACTTCCATGTTCTTCTGAGTTTGTGAGCACCTTGTTCCTTGTGGAGGTGAAAAGGTGGATTTTTTTTTATCCCTCAGCTGATCTCAGGCGATTTCTCAGGAATCTGTCAGGTGGTTTAGTTGCTCTCCTCGCTGCCATCCCGTGTGTATTTAGTATGTAGTGGGAATGTAACACCAGTCCCAGGCTGGGGCTTTGCTACATGTGATGCACCCCCTCCGAGTGAGCAGTGTCACACTGTTCACACCTTCCTGGAGCTCAGGTCCCGGTCCTCTGAACCCTTCAGTCTCAGCCCTTTTCCTCGCTGGCTCCTTTTCCTCGCTGATCCTCCGATCTCTGTCCCGAGGGATGCCCAGGAGATAAGCAAACCAGGCCCTTGGCAGCAACTGGAGATGCCGATACCCATCGGGAGTTCAGCGCTGCTGGGGCTTCCCGGGTGCTCCGAGGAAGGAGCAAACAACACCACCATTATAATAAGGAGGTTTCATTCAAGATAAAAATCAGCTTTTGTCTGGTTGCCGGACGAGCCCTGCCAGCCGAGCCGAGCAGTGCAGAGCTGCCCTGGGCTTTCCTGGTGCCCCCGGTTTGTTGCTCCGATGTAAACTCGGTGCTCGGGAGGAGAAAACCTTGGCAGCAGCTCCTGACGGGACTGGGAGCTGCAGCGAGTGGCCCTGGCTGGAAAGGGCTCCACCTGTTAGCGCAGAGGGGGAAGCTTATCTGCCGTATCTGCAAATTTTAGAAACTGAGCACTTCCTCCCTATGGAAAAACTGCTAAATGCTGGTGCCCTGCCAGGAGCTGGAGGAACACCACGAGCTGGGGATGGAGGCTTGCCCAGCGATGCCTGGGATTTAAATCCTGTGAGCCAACTTTCTTTGAGCAGTGAGTGGGTAATTCTGGGCGCTGGGTGCAGTTTGCATCAAAGGCTGCTAAAACTGTAATACATTAGTGCCGTTCCAGGAGCACTTGGAGCTCGCCAAGTGCCAAGAAAAATACAGGGATGGCAAGAGATTATCCTGCTGAAGAGCCATGATGAGAGGGGAAGATACTCACCCTGTACTCCCACCCTGTCACATCGCCCTGGAGGTTGTGTCAGAGCTTGTACAAAGAGAAGATAAAGAAGGAATTATAAATTTAAAGACAAAATTGCTGTGCTTTGCAGTTAACCTTGCTTTAAGCCTCTCCCCTGTGTGAACCAAGCAGCTGCAGGACCCAAACCTGAAGGAATTAAGCCTGTCTGTATTTTCTTTATACCTGAGTTCAGGCACAGTTTAGGAGAGGGTGTTCCCTCACATGAAATAATTTTCTACCAAAAAGGGAACTCCTGAAGGTCACTTCTGAGCCAATTCTTCTTGACTTTGTCCCTGTGCTGGAGGGCAGGCATTGCTCTGGGACTCTGCTTCCCGAGGTTGTGGTCCTTACCCTGTTCCCAAGGATCGAATCAGAGAGGAGAACTCTGCATAGCAATAGATCCTCTCGGGTTACTAAACTGAGCCACTCTCCTAAATTTAAGGTTGGAGGATTAATAGTACATCTATGCCTTTACTTCCTCTTTGTCCCCTTCTCCTTCCTGCAGTCACCTCGGGTGACCTCAGGCTCAGCCCGAGGGGAGCTTTGTCCCCCGAATCCCAGGGAAGGTGTTTGGTTTGTTCACAGGGCTTAATTTGGGCAGATGTGCCCAAGAAATTCAGCAGAGATTTGCTGGAGGGGTATTAGCAATCAGGGCTCTGGGCAAGTGTGTGCTCTGACTGCATTTAAAGAGTGAGAATTTTGTTCTTGAGTTTGTGTCTTGGTAAAATGATGTCATGTATGAAGCTGTTAATACCATTGATGTGTGTGCAAGTGTGAATTCCCTGATAAGGTATCAGTGTTATCAGTTGATACTTTAAAAAGACACACAGAAATATATTGTAAACCCTAAAAGCTGCTGTCTAATCTGCCCTGACTTTCATAAAGTTCTTAAAGTTCAGGAGATCTTTGGAAATCACCAATTTTATTCATTATCCAAGTTGTTGGCCTCATAATTCTTGCTCTGAGATGGGTTAAATATTAAGTTACAAGCAATGCGTTCTTGTAGGGCATCTGATTGAAAAATTACATCAGTAATTGTTTTCTTTGATAGTTTCTTACATGAGACCCTGGTGAAATTTTCAGAGCTGAGCAGGGGTTACTCAGCACCTCTGTTTGTCGAGAGCCATGTTTGGAAACTCCTTCTCCACCTCACTTTTTCAAAACTTGGCCAAAGTACTTAGTACTGTGTAATGATACAACAATGCAAAAAAATCTTGTATTTTGATATTTGAGGCCAGGTAGGCGTACCTGTCACTCAAAAAGCTGTTGGTGTTACTCTGCCCTGAGCTCGGTGCTGTCCCTGTGTGTCACTACAGGGTCACAGGTTATTTTGAGTTGGAAGGGACCCACAGGATCATCGAGTCCAACTCCCAAGTGAACACCCACCNCCTCACACTAAAATCAATATTTGCTGAGCAGTGTCCCCTGGCTGGGTCACATGCCTTGAACTGCAGCTTTCCTTGAGCTGCCCAGGGGTGGAGGGAGGGTTATTTCTCTTGGCTGTGAAGGAACACGTTGCTGCTGTTGAGGCCTTACTCCACCTTGGCTCTTGGCTTTTTCCTGGTGGTAAGTGCAGGCAGCAAACCTGGGATGGCCGAGCCAGTGCTGCTGCTGTCAGCACCCCCTGAACCCCAGCACTTTGTCATGTTTGCTCCCTGCAGGAAAGTCAAATTACTGCTGATTTCTGTGAAGGAACAGGTGAGGGTTGATCCCATTATCCCTGCTGGTTCTAGCACACATTCCATCCCAACCACACACAATACAGGGAATGACAGGCAGAAGTGTAAAAAGTGAGAGGGGCTCATTGATGCACTTCAACAGGTATTTAATTGTAGTTTATCCAAAGGCTTGAGCAAGGACTGGGCTTTTCCCTTGGCTGATTCCTGGCTATGCAGGTGAAGTGGGTGTATCTGATAAACAGTGTAAATATAATTCTCTATCAAATTCATACAGAACTCATGCTATGGAGACATTCCTCAGTCTAAATTTAGATTCACATTCAGGCTGCAGGTAACCCTTAAACAAACCAAGCAGAGCAGTGAGTGTGCACAGGCAGGAACCCTCCACCTCCCTGCCTTGGCAGAGCCCTGCTGATAAAATTCCTCCCTGAGGCTCTGGGTCTGTGGGCAGCCAGAAGGGATCGTGCCCAAAAGAAATCACTGCATGGGTGAGCTTTTCTTGGCTATTCTTGGAGCTTTTAGATGAAGTCAGCTTTATTTCAGAAGTGATTGGTACTGGTTGTGTTCCCGGGTCAGAATGTAAATAACTCATCAGGAAGATGGAAAAGTGTAATTTATAGGAGGTGTGTTGGGGGAAAGCTCAAAGTGTATCACAATAAATGTGGGTGGCAATAAAAGAGAGATTAGCTCTGAGTTTTGCAGGCTCGAATTTCCAGAGAATTTTACCTTGGACTGAGAAGGGATTATTGTGTTCCTCTGTGTGTGCATGTCCACCTTTGTGTGCATCACATCTGCACCTTCCTGCTGCCTGTCAGTGCATTGGTACAGGCATGAGACACTGAGAGATTTGTTTGTGTAGTTTGCAGGATTATGGAAATTGGGAATTTATCCTTTCTAGAGTGTCTTAAAATCCATCACATCCATGTTGGGCATATGAGTTCCCCTGTACAGTAGGAATAGAATATTGGGCTTGTGTTTCCTGCCCTCATCACCTGCTGACACTGGGAGGCTCCATCTGTGCTGCTGGAGCAGGAGAAACATCCTTAGAGGATGAGAAAAATTAAATTAGATTGTGAGAAAAATCACCCCCAGAGAGGATGGTGAAGCACTGGGACAGGGATCAGACTGGCCACAGAGTCTCCACCCCAGACAGTAACAACTGAGAAAGCTGATCTAACAAAGGTTTAGTCCTGCTTTGAGCAAAGGTGATCTAAACAAAGGGTGACCAAAGCCTTGCTCCTGAGGCTGGTGGTAGAACCTGGTTTGGATCCACGTGGCTCACACCTGACCCACTGTGCCTGGACCAAGAGCTTCTCCAGCCTCAGGGTGATGCTCTGCAGTCCCCAGTATTTTTGGTTTGGGTTGGTTGGGGTTTTTTCTCCCAGTTGTATTGCCTGAAATAATCTGAGGGAAGCCTCTCAGAGTTGGGTTTCTGGGACAAAACTTTTGTGCCTGAGGCTGGGAGAGTGTTGATGGCCTGAGCAGGATGGATGGAGCCAGCCCAGGGTTTGGAGAAGCTCCTGAAGTCATTTCTTCTAGAGTCATTTACTGACTCGAAACTGAGCTTTTCTGGCCAAGGCTCTGTTACATCAGTCTAAAGCAGGGCCAGGAAATGCACTGACATTCCAGCACAGCTCAGTTGTCATTGAGCCTGTTCCTGGGCCATTTGTGTTCCCTGTGCTGCCTCATGTCTGCCCAGTCCCTGCACTGGGAGCTGCTTATCAGGAACGGGCCTCCTTGGACATTTCAAAGCTCAACCAAATGAGGAGTGACCCGTGTTTGCATCCTAAGAGGCTGGTTTGGGATTCTGCTTGGAATCACAGAGTGTCCTGAGTTAGAAGAGTCCCACAGGGACCATCGAGTCCAACTCTACTTGCAGTAGACGTACCAAGAGCTGGATGCCCTGGTGCAGGATGTGCCTCTCCTTTGCCATGAGCAATGCAACACAGATGAATGTGTTGGATAACACAGGGTTGTCTCTTTTTGGTGTGTGGGGATGTTGCTTGGAGGGGATTTCCTCGTTTTCATTCCTTGCTGGGACAGGAATGGCCTGGGAGTCACCTGGCTGCAGTGAGGGATGGATGTGCCCACATGGAGCTGGGCTGACATTCTGGAGATGTTGAGGTGCTGGAACAAGTTCAGGGAAGGGCAACAAGGATGGTAAAGGGGCTGGAAGACAAGCCCTGTGAGGAGAGGCTGAAGGAGCTGGGTCTGTTTAGCCTGGAGGAGGCTCAGAGGTGACCTTGTCCCTGTCTGTAACTATCTAAAGGAGGTTGTAGCCAGGCAGGGGTTGGTCTTTTCTCCTTGGTCTCTGGGGACAGGACGAGAGGTCACAGTCTTAAGCTTCAGCTGGGAAAGTTTAGACTTGATATTAGGAAAAGGTTTTTTACTGAAAGAGTGATTCGGATGTAGAATGAGTTGCCCACAGATGTGGTTGAGTTGCCAACCCTGGAGGTGTTCAAGGGGAGGCTGGATGAGGTGCTGAGTGATATGATCTAGATGTAAGTGCTGGGTTAGTTGGGCTGTAGGTTGGACTGGATGATCTTCAAGGTTATTTCCAGCCTTACCTATACTGTGATACTGTAATTCCCACCAGGCTGTTTCCCTCTCTGATAATGAGGAACTGGGTTTCTGCCCGTGGATGGACACACAGTCAGAGCCAGTCCATGCCTTGCCCCTCCTGGTCGTGCTCAGTGTTTCCCAGCGGGGGCCTTTGGATGTATGGATTGAATTGCCAGCTCATCCTTAAATAGCAGCTCCCAGTGAACTGTAAATGCAACTCTGAATGTGCTGGAGCCAAGAATTTGAGGAAGGAGGAATTCCACCCAGCAGAACTGCTGAGGCTTGAAAACCAAGCTGGGTTTGCTTCCCTCAACTTCAAAGCGGGGAGCTCTGTTTCCACTGCAGGGGCTCGTCAAGGCTTGTCATTCTCCTCAGCAGCTCAGGGGCTGCAGAGCAAACAGGGGAGTTGGACTGTGTTGTACTCAGGAAAATATAGATATACTGCTGAATAAAAATGTGATTAAGTTCTCTAAAACTCTGCTTTTGCACTGGTTACATCTGTAACATCTGGGTGACTACCCATTCAGGTAGGGGCTGCCTTGGTCAGGCTTCTTCAGCTCCTGATTTCCCTGCTCATCCCTGCCACTAGTGAGGCCTCATTTTGTTCACTGTTATGATTTCATTTTGAGGAACAACATCATCTAAATAAATGCACAGCCTGCCTTGCTCAGAGGGATTTGATGCTGTACCTAAAATTGACACAGATCCATCATTTCAGTGGCCTCACTGTGGGAGAGAGGAAGGAAACACATCAACGGTGGGAGGTAAAGCCTGAGCAAATTCAGAGCTCGTCCACCTGGCGAACCTCAGTTACAATTAATTTGTGAAAGTTCTGAGATGTGTTTGGTTTAGTTCACAAATTGATGCCACCCTAAGCTTTAAGGTATTCTCACCCACAGCAGGGGAAGTTCAGCCCTGGAATTAACTTGCTGCCAATAAACTGCAAATGAGGGTTTTACTTAATTTAACACCAACGCCTCTTCTTTTTTTCTCTTTTCCCTCCCTGGGTGTCCCCATCTCCTCCCCCCTCAGGCCTGTATCGATGAGAACCTGGACATGGTGAAGTTCCTGGTAGAAAATGGAGCCAACGTGAACCAGCAAGACAACGAGGGCTGGACCCCCCTCCACGCAGTGGCATCGTGTGGCTATTTGAACATAGCAGAGTGAGTGAGTTTGGGGATCTTCTGGGTATTTCTAACACTTTCCAGGCCTTTCTCTCCGGAGCAGCTGAAAATAGATGTAATTCTCTTTTTGCTGAATTGTGAGCTTGTTTTCTTTTGCTGCTCCATTGCACTTATGGTTAATTAGATGCTTTATTAGCTGAGATACCAAGGAAAAGGGCAGCAGGACAGTGGGCAGGCAGGGACAGATTCAGGGATATCTGTAGGGAAGGAATTCTCCCTGGGAGGGTGGGGATGCCCTGGCACAGGTTGCCCAGAGAAGCTGTGGCTGCCCCATCCCTGGGAGTGTCCCAGGCCAGGCTGGAGCAGCCTGGGACAGTGGGAGGTGTCCCTGCCCAGGGCAGGGGGTGGTTCTGGGATTCTGTCACTGCTTTTCCTTAGCACAGACTGGCCATGTGAGCTGTGCTGATGTTGTGTGGATTCTGTGGACAGGGAAGTGCAAAGTTCTGGGCCCCACAGTCACCAATTTGCCCATGGCATCATTTCTTCGACATCCGACCTTGGGTTTCTGTCTCTTACGAACTGTCTGATGAAGATGAAGATGGAGAAGTACATAACCACTTGTTACTTAATGCACAGCTGGAGCATTATCTCCTTTTTTTAGTTTTTTATTTTATTTATCACACAAGATACTGGGCTTTGTACCAAATCAGGGCAAACTGGACTGACGGATAATACAGTGAGTACAGATACAAAACACAGGAGAAAGGAGACAGTAAATACAACAGCTTTGCCCAGTACCCTGCCATGAGCAACTCCCAGGAAATATTTGACTTTTCTTGGCCCAGTGTATGATTCCAGGGTTTGAAAGTCACATTCTGAACCTGCTCTGAGTGTTCCTTGTGCTCAGTAAGGACTGATTCTGTCCCAGAGAAGTTACTGACACCAGACCACTTGTTCACATCCAGGTTGCTCTGAGGGTTTGAGAGCTGCAGAACTGATTTATAATATATGTATTATTCTATAATCAAATTAAAGAAACTATAAGTTTGGAAAAGCCCTCTAAGGTTGTAACTGTCTACCCAGCAACTCCACCATGGTCACCACTAACACTTCCCCAAGTGCCACAGCCAGGGATGGTGACTCCACCACTGCCCTGAGCAGCTGGGCCAAGGCCTGACCACCATTGCAAGGACAAAATTTTCACTAAAATCCGATTTAAACCTCCTGTCAGGGAGCTGTAGAGAGTGAGAGGGTCCCTCCTGAGCCTCCTTCTCTCCAGGCTCAACACCAACCACGTTGTTCTTACAGATTTACTCCACTGCAGCCACCAGAAAGTTCCAAAATTTGATTTCCGATAATTATTTTTTTACATCATGAAAATGAATTTTAAAGCCAAGCTATTCACCCTTCTAGACTTGTGTCCTTAAACAGAAACTTCTTTTACTCTGCAGAATTTTCCTGGTTAAAATATGTGCAAGCCAAAGAAGACAGGAATTGTTCTTGAATGATCTTTCAATATACAAGACAAATTTAAAAATTGATGATGGCTTGGCTCATCTTTATTATTTATTGTTAAAGGGATAATCAACCAGATTAGTGCAAGAACTACGGAGAAAGGAAAACTCTGTGCCCCTGAGCAGGGACCTTGCATTAACAATAAATATTTCGAGTCTAGAAACTGGCTGAGAACACAGAACTAATTTGGTAATTGAACTTAAATGGGAAAAGCAGGTATTTTGTTGTGCCTCTTGCTGTGCTGTGTCCGGCTCTGCAGCCTTGCCCCGAGGTCTGATGTGCTGCTGTGAGTCTCAACATGAGCCAGTGTGCCCAGGTGGCTCAGAGGGCCAGTGGCATCCTGGCCTGGATCAGGAACAGTGTGGTCAGTTGGACCAGGGAAGTTCTTCTTCCTGGTCAGATACACCTTGAGTGCTGTGCCCAGTTCTGGGCTCCCCTGTTTCAGAAGGATGTTGAGCTGCTGGAGAGGGTCCAGAGAAGGGCGACAAGGATGGTGAAAGGACTGCAGGACAAGCCCTGTGGGGAGTGACTGCGGGAGCTGGGGTTGTTCAGCCTGGAGAAGAGGAGGCTCAGAGGTGACCTCAGTGCTGGTTACAACTCCCTGAGGGGAGGTTGCAGTCGGGTGGGGGTGAATCTCTTCTCTCAGGCTGACGACACCAGAACAAGAGGACATGGCCTTAAACTGCACCAGGGGAGGTTTAGGCTGGATGTCAGGAAGAGGTTTTTCCCAGAGAGAGTGATCAGGTAACAGGTAACAGGTTTGGCTAGGTTTAGGTAACAGGTTTGGCTAGGTTAGGTAATAGGTGATAGGTTGGACTCAATGATCTCTAAGGTCTTTTCCAACCTTACTGATTCTGTGATTCTGTGATCCCTCAGTGGAATGGGCTGCCCAGGGAAGTGGTGGAGTCGCCATCCCTGGAGGTGTTTAAGGTCAGACGGGATGAGGAGCTCAGTGCCATGGTCTGGATGGTGGGGAGTTGGACTCGATGGTCCTGGGGATCCCTTCCAACTCGTAGCATTCTGTGATTCTCTGATTCCTTGCTGCAGGTACCTGATCAGTCATGGAGCCAACGTGGCTGCTGTGAACAGTGAGGGCGAGGTCCCGTCTGACATCGCCGAGGAGGCAGCAATGAAGGACCTGCTCCTGGAGCAAGTCAAGAAACAAGGTAAAGCAGCCCTGGGATGAACGTGGGAGAGTCAGAGCCTGAGAATTTCTGTAGCAGGATTCTGGCTTGCTGTCTGTAGGTGAAGAGGTGTGAAACCTGGCCCAGAAGGCAGCAGACAGAGTTTGCTTTGCTGTCAGGGCAGTGGAGCAGATGGGAGAGGTTTGTGGTGTGTGGTTTCTGTCCTTGGGATCCTTCGAGGCAAGGCAGCAGAGTACTGGAATCTGATTCATTAGATCAATGTGCTTTTAAAGTGAGATTTAATTCTGACTTCTGGTGTCAATAAAAGTTCTGGTTTCACTAAGACTTGATAAAACAGAGGTGAGATTTACAGCACTACAAGAGCAGGGACCAGGAAATGAGTATTCCAGGCCTGGAGTGACCTGCTTTGTCCTGCTCCTCCCCTAGAGTTCTCCTGCAGCCCATCTGCTCTGCCATGTCCCCTGGCTCATCAGGTGTCCGTGGCTCAGGGGCTGCTCTCCAGGTGTCCCTGAACAAACAGCCCTGGGAGAAGAATCATCTTGGAGTGTGTCTTATCAGTGTGACATTTTGTTCACACTCAACGGAATTCATCTGTGAGTCACTGAATGTCTGTACATGTGGGTGAGAAGTTTAAATCCTGTGTATGAAGTTCATCAAGGATGTTTTTGAAGGATGCAGTGACAGAACAGGGAACCAAGGAATTTGAGAAGCTTCCACCCTTGGCTGTAGTCAAAGCTCAGCTGTATTTGGCTCCGAGCTGGTTGATCTGGCTTTGAAGTTCCCCTGCTCTGAGCAGGGATTCGGGCTGCAGACCCCCAGAGATTCTTTCCAGGCTGCATTACTTTGTACCTGCAGGTTGGTGTGGAGGTTGTTTGCATCCAGTCTTCTCTCAAATATATTCTGTCACACAGTGGTCACTTTATATTGAAGCCCATTTCAGGTGTAGTTAGGAAAAGATCAGATCCTTGGTACTTTGTCACCCACGTGACTGTCCCACTGGTGGGTTTGTAGCTGTCCATTTGAGAGCTGATCATTTATTTTAGTGTTCCCCTTGGAAAGCTGATGCAGGATTGTGTTACTTCTGGTAAACAGAAACTTTTCACTTTTTGGTCTGGGGATATTTGAGTCAAGGTTATTCTTATTTTGTTCCCTCCCCTTTGAAATAAGCTTAAATAGCCTTTCTCTCTTATATTTAGTCTACTCATGTGTTTAAAAAGAAGATTTGTGTCTGCAGTCAGCCTTTGTTTTACTGGCTGTCCAGGCCTTGCCTTTCTCCTCTCTGCAGTCAGGCTGCCTTGGATCCCACAATAACAGAGATCTTTTCTTTACCTCAGTGTAACTTGTGCCTTTGAAGTGTATCAAGAGCTGTGCATGGAGTCAGGGAATGGTTTGGGTTCCTTCTCTGGGCAACCTGTGCCAGGGCCTCCCCACCCTCACAGGGAAGAATTCCTTCTCAATATCCTGTCTGTCCCTGCTCTCTGGCAGTGGGAAAACACTTCCCCGTGTCCTTGTCCCCAGTCCCTCTCCAGCTCTCCTGGAGCCCCTTCAGGCTCTGGAAGGGGCTCCAAGGTCTCCCCGGAGCTTCTCTTCTCCAGCTGACCTCTCCCCAGCTCTCCCAGCCTGGCTCCAGAGCAGAGGGGCTCCAGCCCTTGAGGCATCTCTGTGGCCTCCTCTGGACTCTCTCCAGCAGCTCCATGTCCTTGTTCTCTCAGTGTCCCAGCTCTGGAGCAGCTCTGCAGGTGGGGTCTCACCTGAGGGGACAGAGGAGGACAATCCCCCCTCCCCTGCTGCCCACACTGGGGGATCAGCCCAGGGCACGGGGAGTTCTGAGTCCCACCACACACAGCTGGGGAATGTTGACCTTCTCATCTGCAAACACCTCCAGGTCGTTGTCTCCAGGGCTGCTCTCAGTCCCTTCATCCCCCAGCCTGGATTTGTGTCTGGGGTTGCCCCAACCCAGGGACAGGATCTTGTGCTTGGTCTTGTTGAACTTCACAGGTCCCACATGGTCCCACTTCTCCTGTGTGTCTGGGTCCCTCTGGATACTTCATCCCTTCCCTCTGGCGTGTGACCCCCCCTCCCCCAGCTCCATGTGATCAGCACCTTGCTGAGGGTCTCTGTCACCAGCACCAGTCCCAGCACTGACCCCTGAGGGCACCACTGGTCCCTGGGCCCCACTGGGACACTGAGCCCTGGTCCCCAGCTCTGAGTGACACCATCCAGCCCATCCATCCAATCCACGTGTGGAGACAGGACTGTCCTGTGGGACAGTGTCACAGGGTTGGCACCAGTCCAGCTGGATGGTGTCAGTCACTCTTCCCTCATCCCCCAGCGCTGTCACCCCATCACACGAGGCCACACGTTTGTCAGGCACGATTTACCCTCAGAGAGGCCAGGCTGGTTGCCATCCATCACCTCCTGATTTTCCATGATGTGCCTTCACAGAGTTTCCAGGAGGATCTGCTCCATGATATTAACAAGCACCAATGTGAGACTGATTGGCCCCAAGTGCCCCAGATCTTCCTTTGTTCACTGTTTAAATGTGAGGGTTGTGTTTCCCCTTTTCCAGTCTGTGGGAACTTCACTGGACTGCCGTGACTTCTCAAATAGGATGAAGAGTGACTTGGGCAGTTCCTCCACCAGCTCCCTCAGGAATCAGGTCCCTTGGACTTGTGCACCTTCAAGTTCCTTAGATGCTCCTGAACCTGGTGATAACATGGTTGAAACCTTGCAGGACATCAGGGCAGTGAATCTGCCTCAGCTGCAGGTACTTTGCCTTACACTTTTTGGGATTCTGCTTGCATTGCTTCACCACATGAGTGGCATCCTGCTAAGATGCCCTTAAACAACCATCTGTCTCCTCTGAGAAGCTTCTCACTGACACAGTTTAAAGGCTCAGAACTGCTGGAGGAAATGGAGTTGAACTTTAAATAAGCTTTGTGCAGCTCAGTGGCCTGGCCTCGGTGGTAGCTGGGAGCAGATTGCTGCAAACTGGAACAGCACCAGGGTGTACAATTCCCCTCCCAGACATTTTCCCAGGCTCCAGCTGCTGTTCCTGTGGGAATTCCTGAGCCTGATAAGCTTCCTGTGGACTCATGGATCCCCCAGGTCTGTTCATGACCTTGTGCAGCCCTCCTTGGGAGCTCCAGCATGTGCAGCATCCACTGTGATAACTGCAAACTTCTCCAGGCCTTGTGCTGGAGCCAGTTGTATTTCTGGGCTCTGCAACCTGCAGCAGTGGATCTCAGGTCAGACTGAGTTCAGTGGTTTCTTTGGTTCTGTTTTAAGCCTGTTGCCCCATAATTGAATTGGGAATCATGTAATTCTTATACTGGAAGAATTAATCCATAGGGATACTTGCTGTTCAACACTTTTCTTGATTTTTGAGATTTGTCATCTCCTGTGGACTTTGTCCTGAGTCAGCCAGCTCTGATCTGATTGATCTTGTGTGAAGCTGCATTGTGTTTGTGACTGATACATCATCATTTCCTGACCTCATTAGTGGGAAAACTCCACTTAGGAAAACAAGTCTAAGTTAGTTTTGCCTCTTGTTGGCTTAGTGACAATTGACACAGTCTGTCAACAGACCCACCTGCCTCTGCAGTCATCCATCGGCCCCTCTCCAATCCTCCACCTTCTTCTCCAATCCTCCACCTGCCCCTCTCCATCATCCACCTGCCCCTCTCCCCATCATCCACCTGCTTCTCCATCATCCACCTGCCTCTCCAATCCTCCGCCTTCTTCTCCAATCCTCCACCTACCCCTCTCCATCATCCACCTGCCCCTCTCCCCATCATCCACCTGCTTCTCCATCATCCACCTGCCTGTTCTCATCATCCACCTGCCTCTCTCCACACCATCCACCTGCCCCTTTCCAATCCCCCACCTGCCCCTCTCCAATCCCCCCCTGCCTCTCCACACTGTAGCAGTTGTTTCCTAAGGTGGGAGACCCCCCTCATTCTTGTTAAGGCAGAGCCCCACAGTCCGTGTGTCTCTTACACCAGATGATGAACTCGCCTGCTCTGACTTCAGCTAAAGCAGTCACTTCAGAGTGACGGGGGTTTTGACCTTTAAACCTTCCCCAAACTGTCCAGAATTGTGTTTTGTCAGAACCTGGGATGACAATCAGCATTCCTGGCAGGAATGGCTGTGGGGCAGTGCATGTCCCTGGGTGTGTCACCTGCACATTGTCCTGAATTTTGAGTGACACAGGAGGAGTGTGTCCTGCTCTTGCAGGAGACATCTGAGGATCAAGTCTTCACTAGATTACTCCCTCACTACAGTTCCTGTCAGTTGTGTAAGCTGTTGGTCATGACTTTGCTGTTTCAGTCTGAGCATATGTAGGATGTTGGTTTAGTCTGGCACATGTAGAATTCAGTCCTTCCACCCTGAGTGCACAGCTGAGCTTGTAGTTAATTGGGCTGGGTTAATTGTAGTTAATTGGGCTGGATTGCAACCACTGGCTCAACTTTTGAGATTTTTTTTTAAAGTCAGACAGTTTTTGAAATCTCTCAATGACACAACAGCTCTCCCAGCTCATGGAATTTCCTTTTGCTGATTGTTTTGTGAAAGATTATAAATGATTTACTAATACTGCACAGCAAATGAAACATGGGGTAAGTTTAACAAACACTTAAGAGTTTTCACTTGTTCATCTCTTCTTCTGTGCTTTGCCCTCTCAGGTGTAGACCTGGACCTGTCCAGGAAGGAAGAGGAGCAGCAGATGCTCCAGGACGCCCGACAGTGGCTGAACAGCGGCAGAATTGAGGATGTGAAGCAGCCTCGGACAGGAGCCACAGCCCTTCACGTGGCTGCAGCCAAGGGCTACTCTGAAGTCATGAGGTAGGAGCTCTTCCCCAGGGCTGGGTTTGGAAAGCTCATGTCTGGCTTTACCACAGAGAGAAATGTGCTCCATACTGAGATTTTCTGGCTCCTGTCTCTCTGTGGTTTTCTGTGCCCAGCCACAGTGGTTCATCCAGAAATACACAAGGACTGGAAGATTCCCTTCCCTCCCTCCAGGCCCTTGAGGTGATGAAGCTTTCCAGAGAGTGAGGCATAAATCAGGAGGGCTCATTTTCAGTGTGTATTATAGTTTTGGGACTTGCAAGTTAAACACTATTAGGGGATAAAAGGATAATTTTGGCCTAGGAAGTGTGTGCCATTGCATGACAGCCACAAACACCCCATGACCAGTCTAGCGGGAAAATGGAGTGTCCAGCCCCTGCCTCCCTGTCCCTTTGGTGCTACTGCTCCTGCAGTGACAGAGGGAGTCCAGCCCCTGCCACTTCTGCTGCCCTGCCACTAACGAGACTATTATGGACATCAACTTGCCCAACATAAGGTTTCCTGGCAATAAAGCCTTAATATTTTATTATTAAGGTTTATATTTCTTATTTATTTATTTTTTATATTTCTTATATTATAATTATTATAATATTTAATATTATATTATATTGTATTAAGGCTTAATATTTCTGCTGCCCTGCCACTAACATCAGCTTGCCCAACATAAGGTTTCCTGGCAATAAAGCTTTAGTATTTTTACAGGTAAGGTCAACTGCAGGTTTCCAACAATAAAACTTCCTTCTCTGCTCTTTGTGTGAGGGTGGAGCTGCCCATAAACAGAGAGATTGGAGGATCCCAGAGTGTTTTGGGTTGAGGGATCCAACCAATGGTAAAATATCACCTTGTTCCACCCCAGGGACACTTTCCACTAGATCTGGTTGGTCCAGCCTGGCCTTGGACACTTCCAGGGATGGGGCAGCCACAGCTTCTCTGGGCACCCTGTGCCAGGGCCTGCCCACCCTCACGGGGGAGGATTTTCCCTGATATCTGATCTAACCCTGCCCTCTGTCAGTGAGAACCCCCTTGTCTTGGCACTACAGGCTCTTGTAAATAGTCTCTCCAAGGTTACTCTGTCTCCCACATTAAAATCTGTTCCAGAAGTGTTCACCTGTCTTCATCCTAAATTTCATCATTTTAAGGGACATGACTTGATTTGCAAGAGCTGTTTCATATCAAGCTCAAGGAGTTTTATTGTTCTCCGTGTTTAAAATCTTTATTCAGTCATTGGAGCTTAATTGAGTTATGAGCTGTCTGTGCCCCAGACCAGGAATCTGACACAGCTCCTGTGAATAGAAATGTAATATCTGCTGCATTTGAGNCTTAATATTTTATTATTAAGGTTTATATTTCTTATTTATTTATTTTTTATATTTCTTATATTATAATTATTATAATATTTAATATTATATTATATTGTATTAAGGCTTAATATTTCTGCTGCCCTGCCACTAACATCAGCTTGCCCAACATAAGGTTTCCTGGCAATAAAGCTTTAGTATTTTTACAGGTAAGGTCAACTGCAGGTTTCCAACAATAAAACTTCCTTCTCTGCTCTTTGTGTGAGGGTGGAGCTGCCCATAAACAGAGAGATTGGAGGATCCCAGAGTGTTTTGGGTTGAGGGATCCAACCAATGGTAAAATATCACCTTGTTCCACCCCAGGGACACTTTCCACTAGATCTGGTTGGTCCAGCCTGGCCTTGGACACTTCCAGGGATGGGGCAGCCACAGCTTCTCTGGGCACCCTGTGCCAGGGCCTGCCCACCCTCACGGGGGAGGATTTTCCCTGATATCTGATCTAACCCTGCCCTCTGTCAGTGAGAACCCCCTTGTCTTGGCACTACAGGCTCTTGTAAATAGTCTCTCCAAGGTTACTCTGTCTCCCACATTAAAATCTGTTCCAGAAGTGTTCACCTGTCTTCATCCTAAATTTCATCATTTTAAGGGACATGACTTGATTTGCAAGAGCTGTTTCATATCAAGCTCAAGGAGTTTTATTGTTCTCCGTGTTTAAAATCTTTATTCAGTCATTGGAGCTTAATTGAGTTATGAGCTGTCTGTGCCCCAGACCAGGAATCTGACACAGCTCCTGTGAATAGAAATGTAATATCTGCTGCATTTGAGGTGTTGGTCCCATGGCCTGTCAGGGGAGGGCTGTGATGAAGTTCACTGTGTGCAGGGTGACGTTGTTCTAGACAGCCATTCCTTGGCTAAGGCCATTCCTTGTGATAAGGATGAGCAGATCTCAGGGCAGGCTGACATTGTTTCACTCTTGTGTGTGTTCTGGCCACGCTGGAAGTTCAAACACAAAACTTCAGTGGCTTAAACCAAAGGGGGTGACAGCCAGGAGCGGCTCACTCCAAATGGGACATGGAATTTGTCTGTGACCTTGAGGCTCTTAGCAGCTCTGCTCCTCCCTTCTGCCAGCTGGAAAATCAACAGAAAGTCAGCACCTCATTTAAAATTTCTTTCACAGAGGAGCCCACAGCTGCTTCTCTGTCACTGGGTTTTATTTAGCACGGTAGCACATTGGTGTAAAGCTGCAGGAGTTGCCAAGCTCTTGGTGCCTCTCTGAGGGTTGTGCTGGATTTCCCTGGTGCTCTACAAAGGTGGCTCTGGATGGTGAAATTTCCCACGAGGGAAATTTTCAGTAGCAGTTTTACCAGACCTGCAGAATTCCCCTGGGATGTTCTTCAATATTTAAGCAGCTTGGATGATAGTTTTGATACACGAGGTGCTCAGTGCTCTCACCTGGTGGCTCTGGAGCCTCAGGCCACACTGACCCTCCTGTGTTTGATTTGCTGTTAAATGTTCCAGCTCCAGGTGCTGTGAAACACCAGCTCTGGTCTGCTGGGGAAGGGAGCACAGCAGTGAGAAGTGAGGCAAGGGAGTTCCCAGGCAGGTTCACATGGGGGAGATTTGCTTGAAGTGAGCAAAGAACTGGTCTGAAAAAAAAAAAGCCTTTTGGGTTGTTTAACGCAAATGTGAATTACTTAATGTGAAAATTTCGCCCCTGTCAATCACAGTAATGTCACTGGTGTTACTTGGTAGTCACAGAATCACAGAATTAGTAAGATTGGAAAAGACCATAGAGGTCATCAAGTCCA
The DNA here is from genome assembly GCA_013390025.1 of Pitta sordida. NCBI lineage: Eukaryota > Metazoa > Chordata > Aves > Passeriformes > Pittidae > Pitta > Pitta sordida. The sequence goes on from WEKX01017692.1 coordinate 46,840, forward strand.
ACCTGTTACCTGCTCCCTGACCTGTTGTCATCCTGCTACCAACACACCGTCCTACCTATAACACACTACCCTAATATCTAGGTCATGTCACCAAGTTCATCATCCAACCTTTTCTTAAACACCTCTAGGGACGGTGACTCCACCACCTCCTTGGGCAGCCCATTGCACTGAGAGATCACCCTCTCTGGGAAAAAGTTCCTTCTAATGTCCAGTCTAAATCTCCCCTGACACAGTTTAAGACTGTGTCCTCTTGTTCTATCACTTGTAGCCAGAGAGAAGAGACCGACCCCCACCTGGCTACACCTCCCTTTCAGGTAGTTGTAGAGAGCGATAAGGTCTCCCCTCAGCCTCCTCTTCCCCAGACTGAACACCCCCAGCTCTCTCAGTCGCTCCTCACAGGGTTTGTGTTCCAGCCCCTTCACCATCCTCGTCGCCCTTCTCTGGACACGCTCAAGGATCTCAACATCCCTCTGAAACTGGGGAGCCCAGAACTGGACACAGCACTCAAGATGTGGTCTTCCTGCAGGTCTCCTTATGGACCATCCCACTCTGGCCTTGTGCTCTGGTAGAACCAAGCCCAAGCTCCAGTTCTCGTGGCAGGGGCTGTGCTTGACTCCCCGTGATGCTGAGACAGTGGCAGAGATGCTGTTTGTGTGCTCAGTGCCTGACCAGTCCAGGTTACCTCCTCCACTGGAGCAGCAGTTCAGGCTGTGTCACCAAAGCCAGATGAGAAATTAAAGTGTTTAGAACATGCTGTAAGGAAACATTATCAATTTGACATGTTCCAGCAGGTTTTACAGCAGTCACTTTTCATTTGCTGCCCTTTTCCATCATAGCTGGAGCACATGGAGTGAGATGTTGTTTGGGGGAATAAACAAGGTGATGGTGAGCTGGACTGCTCCCTGCCTCCCAGGGGATCTGCTCAGTCAGGAACTGTTCTTGGATGAGCAGAGATCAATATTGATTGCTCCCCTCCCCAGGCTCCTGATCCAGGCTGGGTTTAACCTGAACGTCCAAGATAACGATGGCTGGACTCCCCTCCACGCTGCGGCGCACTGGGGAGTGAAGGAGGCCTGTTCCATCCTGGCCGAGGCTCTGTGTGACATGGACATCAGGAACAAGCTGGTGAGTGCACAACTAATGTAGTGGATTTCACAGGGTCACAGGTTATTCTGAGCTGGAAGGGACCCACAGGATCATCTAGTCCAACTCCCAAGTGATGGAACCCCCAACCCCAGAGNGACTCAGAACTCCAGAACTCCAGCTCTTGGACCTCCTTTAGACACTGGAAGGGGCTCTGAGGTCTCCCCAGAGCCTTCTCTTCTCCAGGTGAACATTCCCAGCCCTCCCAGCCTGGCTCCAGAGCAGAGGGGCTCCAGCCATGTGGTCACTTTAGTGGCCACCTCTGGTGTCATTCCAACAGATCCACGCCAATCGTGAGCTGGTGGCCCCCGAGCTGAGGTCTCACAAGAGATCCAATGTCATGATCCAACACCATGACAAAGTTACAGTGAGCTATTCTTCTGGCCTGGACCCTGGAGTATTTCAAAGCATCAGAAAATAAAGAATTTTAACTGGAGGAAGGCAGGAGAAATTTCAAATAATGTGGGAAAAGATCCCTGATTAAACTTTAGGAGTGAGGTTGTAAGAAAGGGTAGAGGCTGATCTGTGGCATCCTGGTTTGGTCTGACCCTGACAAATTAAACAGCAGCAAAAAAACAGTCTTGAGGTGTAAAGTAATATGTTAATTTATAGGGCACTGAAAACAAGTGAACCCATGTGAAAGTGGCAGGTTTAAATCCTCCCTGTTTTATTTATTGATCATAAAAATTTCTGAAAAATTGATTCAAATTTGTGAGAAATGGGTAAAGAAAAATAGGATGGAAAGAAACAAAACCTCCTCCTTTTCCATCCTGATAGTTACAAGTTTGACCTTGAGGAGCCCCTGGGTTGTCCAGGGCTGTTGGTGGTGGTTCCCCCCTGCTGGAATGTTCACACTGGTTCAGGAGAGGAGGAGAGGAGGTGGGATGTGCTTGGAGCAGCCCCAGGGGCTGAAGGCAGAGGGGAGGAGGTGATAAGATGACCTGTGTGTTTGAGAGCTGTGCTGGAAACTGCTGCAGCAGAAATGCTCCTCTGACGAGCCACCCGAAATATGGGGAATCTTCTGCTTTAAACAGCATCAAGTGCTTTTCCAAAGTGCTCGGGATGTGGGAGACTGGAAAAGAAGCAGACACAGTTGTATTTGCTGCACTCTCTGCTGCTTCCAGCCCAGCACTGTCTCCTTGCTGGATCAGGGGGCCAAAGCTCCCTGCACTTCTTTGGTCCCTGACCATCAGGTTTCATTGTTAATGAGATGGTTGTTAGAGCTTTAGTCCTGCTGAAAACATAACTGATTTCTTGGTTTGTGCCCCAAAGTAATTTTTCTGGTTTATTTTAGTTTATCAATGCCCAGTGATGTGGAGATGTATCATAAATTTCTTGGCTTTGCTGAGGGCTGGCAGCCTTTCAGGAGGTTTGAATATGTGATGATACAGTAAGTGGGAACCAAGGAATCTCCTGAGCTGGGAGGGACCTGCAGGGATCATCCATCCCATCACAGGGATCACCCTGCACAGACCCCCCAACAATCCCACCCTTCCCTGAGTGTTGTCCCAACCCCCCTGGAGCTCTGGCAGCCTTGGGGCTGTGACCAGACCCTGGGGAGCCTGGGCAGTGCCCAACCACCCTCTGGGGGAAGAACCTTGTCCTGACACCCACCTAAGATGTTGATCACATTCCTTCTCAGTACCAGAGCATCTTTATTTGGAAACCTGGAAACTCAAATGTGTTAGTCCTGCCTGTTGGATTTGAGCACCAGGGAGCTGCACTGCCACGGAAGAGGCCCCTCACTGAGCACGAATATGATCTTAGAGGTCTTTTCCAGCCTAAATGACTCTGATTTCCCATGGCTTTCCCTGCTCTGGAGTGGACGTGTCCCCATTTAGGGAGGGAGGATGTGTTCACTGGTTTCTGGTGCTTTCTGGGCTGTATCAGACGCCCTCTTGTCTCTCTCCTGCACCAGGGCCAGACACCCTTCGATGTGGCTGATGAGGGACTCGTGGAGCACTTGGAAATGCTGCAGAAGAAACAGACTGTGGTGAGTTTCTGGAGATCATTTCCCACCTTTCCACTTCACCTTTCTACACGCAGGTGTTCTCCAAGACGTGGTGCCAAGAGATGCAGGAACCTGAGGCCCAGCTGAGGGGGTTTTTTTTAAGTCATTTGCAATCTTGAATCACAACAATATTTTTAAGAGCTGGAAATCCAGCTGTAAGTGGGTGAGTGCAGCAGGGAGGTCAGCAGGGTGCAGAATTGTGTGAGCTGGGAAGGAAAGTTCACCTTTGGGGTTGTTCTTGTCCTGCTCTGGGTGATTTCCCAAGTCCACTGTGTGTTTGCATCCAAGGAAATGCACTGTCAGTGTTGGGAAAGAGATCTGAGCCTTCCTTGCCTTTCTTGCAACAGGGAGGCTTTGGACTGAGGGAGAAGGAATTATAAACTTCTGAGAATTCTGGGCTGAAAAAACGTGTGATTTCAAAACCATATTAAATTGCCATTTCACAGTGCAATGAAGATGGTGGAGGGGGTTACGAGCCAAAAGTTGGCTTCAAAAAAGGAAAGCAAAAATGTATCTTGACCAAAGTAAAGCCAGTTGTCAAGCCACAAAGTTGGAATTAAACTTTTCCTATTTCATCTCATCTACTCAATTACCTCATTTGGGCACTTCCAAATAACAAACCGACTTTCTTTAAAAAACCAGAAAAATCTGTAAATATTGTATTTTAAAAGCTGGATTCAGCCAAAGACAGAATGAGAACACTTCTGCTCAGCCCCAGGAAAGTATTTTGAGGAACTGCCAGTATGGGTGGTTGGAACTGCAGCCCTGGTCACAACACAGCTGCTGCCACCCTCAAATAGCTCCTTCACATTCACAGGAACTGCTTCAACATTAATCAGCTTCTCCCTAAGTGAGGGGTTGATAAATACTAGCAGGGTTGTATTTTGGATTCCCTCCTCTCTCCTTGCTCCAGGATTCTGCAGTTAACTCCACTCCTTAAAAGAAAAACAGATAGAAGAGGTTTTGGGGTGGGTGCTCACCCATTTTTAGGGCGGCTTTGCAGGGGCTACAACCTCCCTGTTTCTTTATATAGCAGCACTATTTAAAGGCTTTTTCCATTTATTAAGTCAGTGCAGAGCTGGGCAGAAGAATCCAGATTTTATCACACATTTTTTTTTTAGTGGATGTGATTTTTTTTAATGGAAATGCCATTTTATAATGTGTGTTTATCATGTTCCATTTTTATGAATTAAAAATAGAAAACTTATATTTGTTAAGGATGAAACAGGCAGTTCTATGACTTTCCTCTAAGTCATTATTTCACTTTGAAAATGCCTCTCCAATCAGGTATTTTTAATCTAAAGTTTGAGACAGAAGAACACTTTGTTAGCCCTGCTGAAAGATTGGAAAGGAGGGATGATTTTTGTTTGCTGGAAGCAATGATTTGGTTTGGGTTTGGGTTGTTTTTCCAGTCCCCAGATTAGCTGTGGGTGCATCAGGCTGTCCCTGCACTTCTCTTTGCTGTGCTCCAGCAGTTTGGCCTGTTTAACAAAGTGCTGTATCCCAAATTTTGCCTGTAGCTTTTCCCACTTCACAAGTTCTCCAGAGAAGCTGTGGCTGCCCTGGAAGTGTCCAAGGCCAGGCTGGACATGACTTGGAGCACCCTGGGACAGTGGAAGGTGTCCCTGCCCATGGCAGAGGCTGGGACTGGATGATCTTTAGGGTCCCTTCCAACCCAACCCATCCTGGGGTTCTGTGACTCAGATCGTGCAGAGCTTTTGCTCCTGTACCTGGTGTCAGCTCCTGTTGAAAGAGAAACAATTACCTGGTGAGCCATGACACACCAGAGCCAGCCTTAAACTGGTCCCTGATTGCTTCTCTCTTTCTGGCTCAACTGGGTCTGCGATTTAAGGAAAATGAGGCGGAGGTCTCATGGTAACTGCTGGCAAGCAGAAAAAAAAGTTTATTTTTGCTCCTAGAGCCAAGGGAAAGGCACAGCAGTGTCCCCTGCCCTGCCAGGTGACAAAAGAGACCCGCCCAGATTTGTCATCCGTCTTTAACCCCTTGTCTCATGCATATGCAAATCACGCCATGAATATTCATCCCTTCATTATGTCATGGACTTGCTCTTTGCTATCAGACCTTCAACCAATCAACTCCAGTGTTGCTCATTCTTTTCCCCTTGTTGTGGCCAACACTCACTTTTGTTTACCTTCAGAGACTGCAGGACAGCGTTTTTCACCCTTAATGTTCAACCTTAACTCTCAGGCCTCCTGAATGATTTTGAAGTCTACTGATCCTTCTAAAATTCACAAAAATTTCACTAAATTTTTGCTAATTCACTAAAATCCATAAATCATTATGCCCTTCCCTAATTTGTAATTTTCTGAATCCCCAAATCATCTGGGCTTCTGGAAGGTGCTAAACCAGTGTTTTGGGAACTGGTTTTCCCATCAATGGTGGCAAAGTTACTATTGTATTGCTGCAGGATGTTTCTGTTGCTGTGGTGATCCCAGGTGTTCTTGTGCAATGACTTCCTGCATTTGAGGAGTTTAAGAAGTGAATCATCCCCACAGGAGATCCCTCAGTCTGTGCACGGCACTCTTCAGTGCTTTCCTCTGAGAGAAAGTCAAAAACAGCCTCAAAGGCAGCAAATTTTTCACTGAATCCAGCCAGAGTTCATGGAAACACTGGTGGATGCACCTCTAGCACAATCCCAGGATGGGTTGGGTTGGAAGGAGCCTTAAAGCTCATCCCATCCCACCCCCTGCCATGGGCAGGGACACCTTCCCCTACCTCAGGTTGATCCAAACCATGTCCAGCCTGGCCGTGGACACTTCCAGGGATGGGGCAGCCACAGCCCTTGGGCAGCACTCAGGGTTTGGGGCTGGGACTGTTGCAGGTGTCCCTGAAGGGTTTGTGAGCTGCAGTGTGAGCACCAGGCCGGGGCTCACGGTGCCTTTCCAGATGTGCTGCTGTTGGGGGGGATTGTTAAACAAACCCACAGTATTTTGGGTCTAACAAGGCTGGGCTGACCTTGTACTGTGAGTGTCCTGAGGTGGCTGGTTAACGTGTCTCTTCTCATTCCTTCCCCAACCTTCCTGGACTTCTCGGCAGCTGCGAAGTGAGAAGGAGACGAGGAATAAGCTGATTGAAGCTGACATGAATGGGAAGCCTCAGAGCAGACTCTTCACCAAGTAAGTGGTGAAGTGTGGGGTCCTACACTTGGGTTACAATAACCCCCTGCAGAACTAGGGGTTGGGGGTGGAGTGGCTGCAGAATGATCAGGTGGAAAGGGACCTGGGAGTGCTGGTTGATAGAAAACTTAACATGAGGCAGCAGTGTGCCCAGGTGGCCAGAAAAGCTAATGGTATCCTGGCCTGCATCAGGAATAGTGTTGTCAGTAGGACTCGGGAAGTTATTCTCCCCCTGTACTCGGCACTGGTTAGACCTCACCTTGAGTGCTGTGTCCAGTTCTGGGCTCCTCAGTTTAAGAGGGATGTTGAGATCCTTGAGCGTGTCCAGAGAAGGGCGACAAGGATGGTGAAGGGGCTGGAACACAAACCCTGTGAGGAGCAACTGAGAGAGCTGGGGGTGTTCAGTGTGGGGAAGAGGAGGCTGAGGGGAGACCTTATGGCTCTCTACAACCCCCTGAAAGGAGCTGTAGCCAGGTGGGGGTCGGGCTCTTCTCTCCAGTCACAGAACGAGAGGACATGGTCTGAAACTGCATCAGGGGAGGTTTAAGCTGGACATCAGGAGGAACTTTTTCCCCGAGAGGGTGATCTCTCAGTGCAATGGGCTGCGCAAGGACGTGGTGGAGTCACCGTCCTTGGAGGTGTTTAAGGAAAGGTTGGATGATGGACTTGGTGGCACGACCTGGATATCAGGACAGTGTGTGATTGGTAGGATGGGTGTTGGTAGCAGGATGACAACAGGTCAGGGAACAGGTGATGGGTTGGACTTGATGACCTCTTTGGTCTTTTCCAACCTGACTAATTCTGTGATTCTGTGAAGTGTCTCCTCTTGCCTGATCAGGAGCTGCCCAGGGAGTGGTGGGAGAGCAGCCTGGTCTGTCTCAGCCAGCTGGGCACAGCTGGGGCAAAACCACCCACTCACTGCTGCTCATTCCATGGTTTTTTGATGTATGTTGGTTTGGAGGGTTGTTGTTTTGTTGTTTTTTTTAATTTGATCTCTCTCAAATACGATTTCAGTAGTTTCTGAACACACCCAGTAAGTGGTGGAACGAGGCTGGTGCTCTGGGTGAGGGCCAGTTGGAGCTTTGGGCTGAGAGCTGCACCTTTTGTTGCACAGGTCCCTGCAGCTGCTGCCCTGGGTGGCACCAGGAAAGAGAGGCCACATTTGTTTTGGATGGAAAACGCAGAGATTTTGGGAAATGTGAGACTAGCAGTGGAATCCATGGCAAATGGGCCCTGCTGGGAGTGCTGGGGTGTTGAGTCTGGAGAGGGATTTTTGTCCTTTGCCTGTTCTATATGTGGTAAATCATGTCTGTGGGTTCCTGAGAAACAGAGCTCAGAAATAACTCACTCCCCTGGTAGTCCTTAAAATTCCTGTATTTTGCAGCAAGGAGAAGATTCTCTATGAGGAAGACACACTGAAGTCCATGGAAATGGAGGAGGAGAACAAGGACTCAAGCAGTTCTAGTTCTGAAGAAGAGGAAGAAGCTGAAGATGAAGTTTCAGAATCAGATGCTGAAAAGGAGTCGGGTAAGACTGAGAACAGCCTAACTAATAACAGAATAATAATTATTATTATTAGTTAATAGATAATTAGTTATTAAAGACATCCTGAAAGTCTTTCCTCCAGTGTAGATGTACAGAATCCAGAGAACTCTGGAGCTCATGAGCTGCTAAAGGAGCTGATCAAATGCTGACTCCCAGGTCAGCAGAATGAAAAAAAAAATAATAATCCTGCAGATCCCATTTTAATTTCTACTTCTGGCTCACATAAATTCAGGATAACTCATTGCTCATACCTTGTTCTCAAACAGCAGGTTTTGTCTTGTTGGCCCAATTTGGGATGAATCCTTCTGGCACTGCAGGATGTAGGAGAGCAGGTGAAGGTGCAGGAAGGCAAAAGCCTGTTGTGTTTGGATGAGAGAACTGAAACAGAGGGCTGAAACTGTCCTGAGTAATTACAGACATGAGGAACCTTTTTTTTTCCCCTGACTCTGGTGTATAATAATTAAAAACATAGTGGAAAATAAGGGTTAAGTTCATAGAGTCCCATTAGCCTGTGCATTTTAGCAGGTTGCTGGCATCTTACTCCTTTTTCTATCATTTTTGTGACTTCCTGAAGTAGTTTAAGCAGAGTTCATGTGCAGCACAGGGAGTTTAAATAAAGATACTTAGTTTTACAGTCAGCCAGGACTTACTTGTACTTAATATTCTGCAAACATGAATGGATCTTGGATTATGATTTAATGGTTAAAGTACTGTTAAAATCAGCTCACTTGGCCTGTGTCCCAATGTACCAATAAATAAATCCTTGCAGACAAGTGTAATGTGAGGGTTTGTCCTGCTTCTGTGCCAGTACAATTGTCACCTGTGTCACCTGACACCGTTGTGGCAGTGAGAGGTGTGGAAATGCACCCTGACAGTGACATGTGAGCCTGAGGGTCACAGGGAAATAACCTTTTGGCTTTTAAATCAAGCAAATCTAGTGGAGGAGTCAGTGGCAGAAACAGAGGCACAGTAGGAGTCATTTGCTCCACAAGGCAGAGGTTTTATCCTGGTTATACACATACCTACAGAATTATATATAGTCTATAAATTACACCTGTATAGATTGGCTTACAAGGGTTACAAGCCAATCCTTGCAATCCTTGTAAACATGGTGGGATTTTGCCCAAACCCCTCAAACCTGTGTTCTTCTCTAAGACCTGGAGCTGTGCTGGGCTTAACTGAGTCAGGAAAAGCCTGAAATCCTCCAGCAAGGAAAGCTCACAGCACTCAGCATTAAACTTTGTGTAAAGCCAGAACAAGACTTTTTATCAAAGGAATTCACTGAGCAAAGCACGTGGTGCAAATCTGTGTCAAACCACTCAAGCCAATACAAATGGAAGACAAAAAGCATTCAGGTGATGATTAAGCTTCAGGCTTTGTTACCTCTGCTCTCCTTGCCTGGAGGGTTTATTGGCTTGTTTGAGAAAGTTCCCTCAGAATTTAAACCTCACCCTGTAAAATTCTGAAACCCAGGATAAAACCAACATGGACTTGCCCAGCTGGATGGAGACACAGTTGTCAGTTGTGGGGGTCACACCTTGGGCATTCGTTTTAAGGCAAGATTTTATAAGATAAAGACTGGATGAGGAGCTCAGGGACATGGTCTGGATGGTGGGAGGGTTGGATGGATGGAGTGTGGTGCCTGTGGCTCTGGGGTTGGGGGTTCCATCCCTTGGGAGTTGGACTGAATGATCCTGTGGGTCCCTTCCAACTCAGAATAACCTGTGGAACAGCCCCAGCCAACATGTTACAGGAGGGCTGCAAAGAGAAGCAGGAGTGAAACCAGCTTTTGATAATGAAAATGATAAATGTCACAGTGTTACTGGTTTCGAAGGCAGGCAGCTGTGCCCCGGGCTGATCCCCCAGCGTGGATTGTCCCCCTCTGTGCCCTCAAGTGAGACCCCACCTGCAGAGCTGCTCCAGAGCTGGGGAACAGCACAGGAAGGATGTGGAGAGAGTTCAGAAGAGGCACCAGGATGATCAGAGGGATGGAAAACCTCTGCTGTGAGGAAAGGCTGGGAGAGCTGGGATTGCTCAGCCTGGAGGAGAGAAGCTCTGGGGAGAGCCAAGTGTGACCTTCCCGGAGCTGTAGGCAACTTCCAGGAAAAATGGAGAGAGACTTGAGAAGGGCCTGGAGTGAGGGGGGAATGGCACCTATTGACAGAGTGCAGGGTTAGATGGGATATTGGGGAAAAAATTCCTCCTGTGATGGTGATGAGCCCTGGCACAGGGTGCCCAGAGAAGCTGTGGCTGCCCCATCCCTGGGAGTGTCCAAGGTCAGCTTGGATGGGGTTTGGAGCCACCTGGGGTAGTGCAAGGTGTCTCTGCCTGTGACAGGAGTGGAACTGAATGAACTTAAATGTCCCTTCCACCCCAAACCAGTTTGGGATTCTGGGATTCCAGAATCTGCTCAACATTTTAAATGGTACATGAGACATGGGTATGAAAACAGGAAAATTATTTCCTTATTTCTTTTCATTTACTTTAATACTTCCATGGCCATGTCATTCTGAGCAGTGCTGGACACACATGATGACTTTGTTCTAAACTGTTCAAAGTCTGGATGAAGAAAAGTAAAATATTCTGAGTGATTTTATTAAACGTGAAAATTCCAACTCCTTTGGTAACTCAGCATTAGGCAGGACACAGAAACTGGCAGTGTAACACACAAGTTTATTTTGAAGTGTGTTTTGAAGAGTCTCAGGTTGCAATCGATTTGTTGAATTTGCAGAGACTGGGGGAGGAAGAAATTGGATGAGGGAAGCAGTGAAATTGCTGGAAGGGTTCAGAGTAGCATTTCTTGCAGTCTAAGAAATTTGTGTTCTTCAAACAAAGGAAAGTGAGGCCAGTAATGCCACTTTATTAATCTTGAAGACAATTAATTTGGGATTGCTTTTTATATAAACAAGAGAAAAATCAGTATAAGATTCTGTGGTCATTATCTATGCTGCGAACTATTTCAATATCTAATTATTGGAAATTAAAGCAGGCCAGGGAAGCTTTCACTGTTGTTTTTTAAAAAAACCGACCAAACAAAACCTCTAAACTAAAATCCCTTAAAAAAAAGGAATTAGAAAACTAAATTTTTGCTCTCACCAGATTTGTTTGGGGGGAGATTGAACAAGTCCTCACGAGTTTTCCTGTTTATTGCTGAAATGTCAGTACAACAAAACGTGGGACCTGCCTCCAGTGCAGCTGTGCCCGTGGCTGCCCTGCTGCTGGCACAGAGTCCTTGGGCCTCTCCACTCCTTCACAGGGTCACAGGTTATCCTGAGCTGGAAGGGACCCACAGGATCATCGAGTCTGACTCCCAAGGGAACACCCACCCAGGGATCAGATCCCCAAGTGTGGAACCATGGGCACCACACTCCATCCATCCAAACCTCCCACCATCCAGACCATGGCACTGAGCTCCTCATCCAGTCTGACCTTAAACACCTCCAGGGATGGCGACTCCACCCCCTCCCTGGGCAGCCCATTCCACTGAGGGATCACTCTCTCGGAAAAACCTCTTCCTGACATCCAGCCTAAACCTCTCCTGATGCAGTTTAAGGCCATGTCCTCTTGTTCTGGTGTCGTGAGCCTGAGAGAAGAGATTCACCCCCACCTGACTGCAACCTCCCCTCAGGGAGTTGTAACCAGCCCTGAGGTCACCTCTGAGCCTCCTCTTCTCCAGGCTGAACAACCCCAGCTCCCGCAGTCACTCCCCACAGGGCTTGTCCTGCAGTCCTTTCACCATCCTTGTCGCCCTTCTCTGGACCCTCTCCAGCAGCTCAACATCCTTCTGAAACTGGGGAGCCCAGAACTGCACACAGCACTCAAGGTGTGTCAGACCAGCTCTGAGTCACGCTGCTCCTGGTTTGAGCTCTTCCCAACTGTCATTACCACTGAAGCCGGTGCCCTTCTAATTAGGCTTAACCTTAAAAATGACCCTTGTGCCACAAACCTCCAGAACAGGTTTCCAGTCACCACCAGCCCGGCCTGGAGAGCCTGGGGCTGCCTCTGCCTCTGCAGTGCCCTGTGTGTCACAGGCCTCATTCTCAGGTGCTATTCCATGTCCGTGTGCATTTCCAGGCCCTGGGATGCCAGGGCTGCCAAGCCAGGCCTGCAGGGAGGGATGGGAGATCTACTGCCCCTTCCCAAAGGTGACAGGAAATCTGAGTGTGGCTTCAGAACTGGAATCCTCTGCTGAGGTGGCTCAGGTGGAAGTGCTGAGACAACACAGAGAGGGGAAAAGTGGCTGAGACTTGAGTCTCACACAGACTCAAAGGAGCAGCAGGAGCTGAGTCAGGGGAGGTTTGGGCTGGATTTCAGGACAAGGTTCTTCCCCCAGAGGGTGGTTGGGCACTGCCCAGGCTCCCCAGGGTTTGGTCACAGCCCCAAGGCTGCCAGAGCTCCAGGAGGGTTTGGACAACACTCTGAGGGACAGGGTGGGATTGTTGGGGTGTCTGTGCAGGGCCAAGAGTGGGACTGGATGATCCCTGTGGGTCCCTTCCAGCTCAGCAGATCCTGTGATTCTGTCTTTGTCTCTTTAGTTCAGCTCTGTCAGTCCTGCTCACTACCTGTTATTTTTAAATGTTTCTCTTGGCTTGCTCTTTTCTGTTTTCTGTGTCCTTTGAATCCTTTTTTTTCTAGGACTGAAAAATTGATCTTCACGCTCCAAGGTCCTCCCAGATGCTCCTTCCCAAACTGCTCCAAGTGTGGAGCAGCAGATCTTTATTCCCTGCACATACATCATTTGCTAGGACTGTTTGCGTGCTTATGCTTAAAATTACTTTGGTTTTTTAGCAAGCCGTGTCTGAGTGAGCACTCAGAGCTCTCAGGAAAACAGTGCTTGGTTGGTGTAGGTACATCACTCCTCAGGCACATGGCACAGACCTGGGTTTTTGGTGACTAGTCTTGTCTTCCAGCCCTGTGCACCCCTGTCAGCAGAACCTGTTCTGAGAGACACTTTCTGCTTCCTCTCCCCCTGGTCACATCTGGTGGATGTTCTTTTGTCAAGCCTGGTGCATAGATACAGAAAATAAAGGTGATCCTGGCCAGGTGCACTTGTCTAACAAGCAGGGAGCAGCTATGGGGCTGGACAGGAGCCCTGCTGGGGGATTTGGTTGGGCAGCAGGCCTGGCTTCCCATAGAAAAATGGATTTTGCTGTAGAAGACCAAAAACGGCCCAGCAGCACAAATTACAGAAACCCTTGAGGTGAAACCCACCCCTGGGCACCTGGGCTGGGGGCTGTAACACACTCACGTGCCACAGCAGGAATGGCACGTGGTGCTTGTCATTCCAAGTTTTACAAGGGAAGAACATTCCCAGGTAGGAAACAAAATTTTGGAAAACTTTGTCCTCTTTACAGTGCTTTCTGCAAAGATTTTGCTGGTCTGTCGGATGGAGTTCAAGAGCTTTGTCTGGCAGATGTGTCCATCCTGTTCTTTAGGAACTGGAAAGCTCCTTGCAGAGAGCCCAGCTGAGCCTTGGCACTGACATCACCCTTCTGATGGAGGGGACTGAGGTCACACAGCCCTGAACTGGAGTGTGGAGCACACTCTGGGTGAAGACAGGCCTTGGAAGTGCAATACTGAAACGTTTGGTTTCTCTTCTTGTTTAAAATTGTAGGGAGGAAGGAAGAGCCCTTTGCCAACCACTCCAGCCGGGAATCCAGGCCCAGCATCCCTGAGCAAATCCCACCACCCGAGCCCAACTCCTTCACTGCATCTGCCAGAAGAGTAAGTGAATTTGGAACCAATGGGGACTCAGCAGTGCTGGAAACTGGAGGTGGGACTGGGACAAGGGTGCTCTGAAACCAATTTTCAGAAGAGTTTAAGGCTTGAATTTAGGAAAGCCTTAGGCAGTTCTGATAAAGATCTTTGTTAACACCAGTGTGGGACTGGCCCCAAGGAGGGTGTTGGTACAATGAGATTCCTCTTGGATCTCTGACCCTCCAAAGCAAATTCTGCTGTTCACAAGAAACCTGGCCTAGAGCAGATGCTCTGTGTGCTGCCAGGTCTGAGGTGGCTGATGCCAATCTCTACCCAGGAGATCTTTCACCAGAGCTGGTTCCTGGTGGCTGATGCCAGTCTCTACCCAGGAGATCTTGCACCAGAGCTGGTTCCTGGTGGCTGATGCCAATCTCTACCCAGGAGATCTTTCACCAGAGCTGATTCCTGGTGGCTGATGCCAATCTCTACTCAGGGGATCTTTCAACCAGAGCTGGTTCCTGCTGGTGTGTCAGTGGTGAATTTGGCACCATCATCCAAATTGCCCCAGAAATGCCAAACCGAGTTGCCTCAGGGATGTTACAGTCCAGCGGTCAGAGCTTTGCATGTGATGGGGCCAGCTGGGCTGTGAGAGCTTTGAAAGGTGAGACAGTTACTGAAATCTTACCTGAGTCCTCCAACTCTCATGTCGCTCAGCTAGATGGCACCAGGAGACCTGTTCTGCCAGCACCAGGATCCTCTGCTGCTGGTTTCCTTTGGCACCAGACTGTGGAGGACAACAATGCAGGCACCTGAAGCACTGGGTGCATGTGAGAGGAAGATGGTTTTTGCTTAGTGACAGTTTTTTATTTTTCACATGCTGCTGAGTGTAACTTCTCACCCAGATAAGATGAAACGTTGCTGCCCTGGGCATTGCTCAGCTCAGGCTGCCTTAGCAGGGGAACTGGTAGAGGTAGAAGGATACTGGGGAATGGGAGCTTTTCAGTTCCCCTTTTCCCAGCTGCAGAGGTTTGGTCTCACTCCACAACCCAGAATGAGGCTGTCAGGGTGTAGAAATTGTCCTGTGTGCAGAGCAGTTATTGATTTGATCTCAATCACTTAAGATCAGTTATTTTACCTTCTCTTACCTGTTTGATTTTTCTGTAAGTCTCTTTAACAGACTGGCTGTAGATGAGAAGATGTGAGTGCTTGTTTTGCCCTCCATTTGGGGAGTTATTAGTACCTGCTGTTCCTGTAGGGTTCAGAATTTACAGACAGCAGCATCTGCTGGGGATTTGAGCTTTCTCTGAGGAAAGCATCAACCCTAAATTAAGAGGTTAGAGCTGTGTAGGTCAGTGGGCTGGAAGGATTAGAAATGGTGGAGGACCAATTAACTCTTTGCATCTGTATTGAAATGACATAAACTGAGAACATTGATGAAACATCACTGAAATCCTGCAGGGATAATGTGAGCATTGCAGTCCTGAAACAGTGAGGCTGAGGACAGAGCTCCCAGCAGCTCCATTTATTCTGGATAGTGTCAGATAGTTTGTGTCATGTCCAGTGTGGTGTAATAATCTCAGACCAGGTTTGATCAAAGGCTCATCTCCCCAGTGCCCTGACAGTGACCAAGATCCTGTCCTCTCCAGCATCCAGATCCTCCCCACTTCCAGCAATTGGCATTTCAGGGACTTGCAGAACCTGGAGTAATTTTTGTCTTCAGCAGCCCTCCCTGTTGGACTTTTCCTCTGTGAATTTATTCAGGCACTTTTTGATGGGGATCCTCTAATGGGGAAGAGTCCTTCAGCTTAATTACAAACCCTGTTCCATTAATCTGCCACATGCTGGGTCTGTTTGCTGCCCCTTGTCCCTTTATGGGAAGGACCAAGGGATAAATGATCCTTATTCACTATTCTGTGTGCTCCTGGGGGTTTCATGTACCTTGGTCAGATACACTGAATATCTCCTCCTACAAAACCTCTCTTGTTCTCCTCATTCTTGTTGCCTTTCTCTGAATCTCTTCCCCTCTTGTGTGGTGCTGAGCTGTGCATGACACCACAGAATCACAGAATCAGTAAGGTTGGAAAAGACCTTAGAGATCATCAAGTCCAACCTATCCCCTATTACCTAATCTAATCTAGCCAAACCTGTTACCTAACCTGTTGCCATCCTACTACCAACACACCATCCCACCTATAACACACTACCCTAATATCTAGGTCATGTCACCAAGTACATCATCCAACCTTTTCTTAAAGACCTCTAGGGACGGTGACTCCACCACCTCCTTGGGCAGCCCACTGCACTGAGAGATCACCCTCTCTGTGAAAAAGTTCCTTCTAATGTCCAGTCTAAATCTCCCCTGACACAGTTTAAGACTGTGTCCTCTTGTTCTATCACTTGTAGCCAGAGAGAAGAGACCGACCCCCACCTGGCTACACCTCCCTTTCAGGTAGTTGTAGAGAGCGATAAGGTCTCCCCTCAGCCTCCTCTTCTCCAGACTGAACACCCCCAGCTCTCTCAGTCGCTCCTCATAGGGCTTGTGTTCCAGCCCCTTCACCATCCTTGTCGCCCTTC